>WAAG01071061.1:33219-179394 GCA_013390105.1 Tichodroma muraria | reverse complement strand
CAGCCCGACTGCCCAGCGGGCACGACCCCAGTGCTGCACTGCTCCAGCCTGAAAGACATTCTGTCGCTGTCCTGATTGCCCCTATGTCCCGCCGCCACTCGGGGCGGGGGAGCGGGGCAGAGCCAGCCCCGCGCCTTAGGGCCCGTGTGCGTGTCCGGCTGTCAAAGGCTGGAGCCCGGTGGGGCTGTGCTGGCCGTGGTGCCCTGGGGGCTGGGAAGGGCCTCGGCGCTGCCGGCACGGGGCAGGGTCCTGCGCTCGGCCAGCGGCACCCTCCGTGATCCCGGGCCCTGCAGCAACTCTGGGGAGCCGCTGGCACGCGCCGCCTCCGCTCCCGGTGCGGCGGCCCCGGAGCCCGAATGGCTGAGGCGGCCGGTCCCGGGAGCACACATGGTTAAGGCAGCCGCGTGCCCACATCTGGCGGGGGAGGGCTGCGAGCCTCGTCCCGCGCCTCGCTGCCTCCCGCGCTTCCAAAAAGTGCATTTCCGCCCGGGCCGAGCGAGGAGAGGCGGCTCCGGAGCGAGAGGCAGCGGTCGGCCGTGGGCAGGCTCTGCGCCGGCCCGGGCGATGTTCTAGGGCAGCAAAGGCAGCGCCGCGAGGGAGAAGCCGTGCCCCAGAGGTAGGTGGGGGGCAGGTTTGGAAGGCCTGAGGGTCGCCCCCGGAGCCACAGCGCGTCGTGCTCCCATCTGCGGGCGCTGCGGCGGCCGTGCCGAGGGACCGGAGGCGGCTCCGCCTCGCCGGGCGCTCGGATGTCCTGCGCACCCCGGCGGGGCGGATCGGTCCCTGTGCCACCCCCAGGCGAGCGAGGCCCTTGCCCTGCCTGCGAAGGAGCAGTGGGGACCACACTGCTGAGCCTCGTCTGAAGGCACAGCCCGACCCACCGCGGCTCTGGAAGGACACAGATCCCCCCCTAGCCCTGCCCCAGCTGCATTCCCAAAAAACCCCATTGCTACGAACACATCAAGCCCATGCTGGGCCACTTTCGGCATCTCTTTGGGGGTCGCAGTGGCTGTTGGGGACCCCAGCACGATGTCTTGATGGTGCTACAGAAGCCGTAGGGTTGCAACTATGCCATGCTCCTTCCTCCCCGCATCTGCCCCATGCAGCCCCCACCCTGCTGCCTGTTGAGTCTGCCCTGCTCCAGAGAAAAAAGGCTCTGCAACTGTTCCAGCATCTGCAGCAGCACATGGGGGCCCTGGCCCACCAGCATGACCCAAGAGGCACAGTGGTTCTGGCTGCTGAGGTGCAGGGAAGTATCCACCACCCTAATGTATCCACCACCCTAAATGGAGAGGGTGAGCCGGGATCCCGTTCAGGTCCTGCTGCCTCCACACTGCCGTCAGCCCCTCATCCCTCCCCTAAGGTTTGTTCTGTTTCATCCTGGTCTTCATCTCCATCTGGAATGTATTTTGGGATGTTTTGACTTGCAGTCCCAAGGCTTCTGCCGCCACTGAGTTAAAATCTCTGGCTGCTTCTGGAGAGCAGCCAACCCTGCTGCAAGACAGGAAAACCCTCAACAGGGCTGTGTGTGCCTGTGTGCAGGTGGGCACCTCCTGCCCAACACACCTGCAGGGTGCAGGGGGGGCACGCTGGGAGCCCAGCAGCACCAGCTGACAGCACCTGCATGCACCATACACTCCACTCTGTCCCCGAGAGCCTGGGAAGCACTGCCTTCCACCATGGGAAGCATTCCATTCTTTCCACTGTGGTGAAGCATTTCTCCTCGTGGAGCAGCTCCCTGTGACACTGTGTTTTCCCCAGGGCCAAGCCTGCTCCAGGTCCCAGAGGAATGCTTAATGTGATGGTCCCAGAGCTGAGGGAAAGCCACTGGCTTCTCAAACGCCCAGCACGCTCCGTGCTGTGTTCCTGCTGTGCATCTGGCACAGCTGGAGGCCAGGCAGGGTGAGCAGAGCCAGGACCAAGGCTCCCCTGGGTGATATCTGCTCACAAGCCCCTGGTTGGCCTCCTCCACGCTTCTGTCCCTGGATCTGCTTCTCCCCTGCCTCCCTCCACACCTGGCAGCACCGAGACACCAGGGTGAGAGACAGAGAGACAGAGGCACCAGGAAGTGTATGAAGGGGCCAGGCCCTTGGCAGAGGGCTTGAGCAGCAGGAAAAGCCCTTTGGAGCCTTTACAATCCCTCCGCCCCTTCCCAGCTCCAGTGACTCATAATCCAGGCATCCGCCCCCGGCCTCAAACGCCCTCCGCACCCGCTGCGGGAGCGCACATGGTCCCTTGGACCCCGCACCTGGGCACAAGGGTAACAGCCACCGATGCTCTGAAAGCAGGCGCTCATCAAAACCACAGGATTCTGCCCCAAAATCCGTCATGGCCTGGCTCAGCTGCAGAACACAGGACAGGGCTGAGGGCCCTTTGCGCCTTGGGACGGGTGCTTCGGGATCCCGGCAGAGCCCACGGAGCATAGCCGGGCGGTGNGCGGGGACGGCAAAGGCCACACCCATGTCCCAAAGCAGGGAGGCACCTGGCTGAGATAGGAGCCCGGGTAGCAGCCGTCCCCATCCCGGCTCAGACCCTGCTGCCGCTGGATGCCCATTGCTGGGCAGTGCTACGCCCCTGTTTGGCCAAGGCTGTCGTGGTGCCTCGGGGCCAAAGGGCGCCGTGTTGCGTGCCCGGCCCCACGTCTCCAGCAGATACGGTTTTGATAATAGAGGGAGGGGTCATGAAGAGCCCGGGCTGGGCCACAGTGCCACCACCACCGCAAATATTAGTTTTGGCCCCATACAGGGTGTGGGCTCTCAGAAAGGTTTCTCCCTGTGGCAGGGAGATCGGGCTGCCAGCCCACATCCCTCTTTCTGGAGGAGTGGGTCTTGTCCCATTGCAAACCCTTGCAGCCCCCAGGGCACAGGAGCCCCTCACAGGAGTGGGGTGCAGGCCCTCTCTGGGCCCGGCTGAGGTCCCACACACAGGCAGGGCTGCACCCTGACATTTGCCCTATGGCATCTGGAGCTGTCTGTAATTTTTCAGGTGCTGACATCCTAAATTGCTGCTCTTGGGCGTCCATGGCAGGCAGCTGAAGCCAGGCTGAGCAGGAGCAGCAGCACTTAGTCCAAAACTGACTGGGTCTGACTTGGTCCAGAACTTGGCCCGGTCAGAAGCTGCTGCTCTGCTCCACTCTCAGCTCCTAAGGTAATCCCATCTGCCGTATGTGCCAGGGCTCAAGGGCTGCAAGGCCCCGGCCCTCATGTTGGTGAGCCCAGAGCCCCCTAACTGCCCCAGTGTGGGTCTCTCCAGGTGCTCACTGGAGTGACACTGTTCTACAGCCCAGCCAGAGCCCGGGGGCCGTGCAGTGCACAGGTCCTGTCCCAGGACAGCTTGGGGCATGGCTGGGCTGGTAGTCTCCTCATTCCTGTCCCCCTCAGCTGTCCCTGGCACCTCACAGGGCATTGCCAAGGCATGGAGGTGCTGTGGGTGTATGGTGTCCTGCTGATCTTCCTGCTGCCCTGCCCTGTGGGGAGCCAGACCAGCTCCATTCCTGACCAGCGATGGTGGACAGACCCCAATGAGGCCCCATCCCAGCACCAAGCTGCCAGGTGAGGGGACCCCAGAGCCAGGGTGCTCTGCAGCGGGGGCCAGGGCAGCCCTGATGCCACAGAGGGCCCCCGCCCCCCCTGTTGTGCTTTGCTTTCTGCCTTGCCAGGGTCACACAGGAGCAGAAGGCTGAGGATGCCCAGGTGGGGCTGCCCCCACAGCCCCGCTGTGTCCGCTGCTGCCCCCCACCCGAAAAGCGCTTCTACCCCCAGTACCAGCCCATGCCTCAGATCAACATGACCATCCTGAAAGGTGAGGGCTGGCAGGACCCCATGCTCTGTTGTCAGCATTGCCCCAGGTCCAGTGCTGAGCTGCGCTCACAGTGCCAGCTCTTGCACAGACTGGGAATGAGAAACTGGGGTGGTGGCAGTGGTCCTGCGCCCTGCACACACAGAGGGCAGGAGCCACACTGGGGTGTGGCAGCCCCTGCTCTGGTGGCTTCTGGGCAGCAGCATCAGAGCCTGGGGAGGGGCAGGGGCAGGACTGCTGGGTCCCTGCTCCCTCCAAATACCTCTGGGGAAGGGGCTTTTGGGGTGCTGGGTTCAACTCTGGCCCCTGCCTGACAGCCCGACTCTCCCTCCTGCTCTGCCCAGGAGAGAAGGGGGACCGCGGTGAGCGTGGCATGCAGGGCAAGTTCGGCAAGACGGGGGTGGCCGGCAGCAGGGGCCACGCAGGGCCCAAGGGACAGAAGGGCAGCATGGGCGCCCCCGGGGAGCGCTGCAAGAGCCACTACGCTGCCTTCTCTGTGGGCCGCAAGAAACCCCTGCACAGTAACGACTACTACCAGACCCTCATCTTCGACACGGAGTTCGTCAACCTCTACGACCACTTCAACATGTTCACGGGCAAGTTTTACTGCTACATCCCCGGGATCTACTACTTCAGCCTCAATGTGCACACCTGGAACCAGAAGGAGACGTACTTGCACATCATGCGCAACGGGGCGGAGGTGGTGATCCTCTACGCCCAGGTGAGCGACCGCAGCATCATGCAGAGCCAGAGCATCATGCTGGAGCTGAAGGAGCAGGATGAGGTCTGGGTGCGGCTCTACAAGGGCGAGCGTGAGAACGCCGTCTTCAGCGATGAGTACGACACTTACATCACCTTCAGCGGCCACCTCATCAAGTACAGTGGGGACCCCTGAGCACCACACCTCTCCCACTCCTCCCGTGCCAGGCCAGGTGGCCAAGGAGCCCCTGTCCCTCTCATTCCAGGACTGCCAACCCCTTTATGCTGTTAGTCACCCTAGTGCCACTACCCCCAGCAGCTGCACCAGTGTGTCAGTTCCCTCACTCCAGCGTCTCAAGGCCAGCCAGACACACCGGGAAGAGCTGGAGCAATTTTAAGCCCCTGCCACATTAGTGACCAGGAAGCAGCTGCTCACCTGGGGTGGGCAGGGAGCTCACCCCCTCTCCCCACTCCAGAGCTGGGTTTGCCAGGCACAGTCTGTTGCGGCACTGTGAGCTGGCACCAGCAGGACAGTGTGACTGCTGGTGCCCTGGTGAGAGGCAGCGTGGACACTTCACCGTGTTCCTCCTCGTGCCAGGCTGTGCTCCCCAGCTGGAATGGGCAGAAGGTGCTCAGCACCATAAGGAAAGGCAATAAACCACTAAGGGCCCTTTTTCCTTCCACGGTGCAGGTGTTGCAGTGGGGGGCTGGGTACCCTTGTGGGGAATGATTTGCCTCGGTTCCCTCTGCAGATTCCGTCACTGCTCACTGCAGCCTCTGCTCAGGAAGGGCTCTTTCCCCACCAGTTGCCCTGGGTGTGGGGCCTTTGGTCTCAGCCACTTCCTCTTCCGTTAGGTTATCTCCTGGCCAGGCTTCATATTTGTGTAGATGCAGCAGTAGCATGAGCCAGCGTGCTGACCCCCCCATTCAGCTCGTCCCACATTAAACACATCACATTCTCAGCCTTGCTCACACCCTCAGTGTCCTCTTGCTCTGTGTGTGGGGAGGCTCCAAGGGACTCAGGGCAGAGTTCTGCTCCTGTGGTGTAGGGGCTCCCCGAGAGCTAAGGGCTGGCATGGTGCTGCTGAGCTGGGAGTGGAGAGGGAAGAGCAAACTGTCCCTGGAGAGCCGGGAGACCTGTGCCAGGCACTGCATGGGCCAGCTGTGCCCCAAGGGCCAGGAACTGCGTGCAGTGACAGAACTGTTAGCCTGGAAACAGGACAGGCTGGGAAGGGTTACCTGGCTGTCAGGAGTCCAGGCTACCTGGCATATCCATGGAGAGGAGATAGGTCTGAGGTGAAGCCAGGTGTCAGGGTCTGGATTGGTGGGTCCGTGGCTGGCCTGAGCAGGGCTGCACCTGGAAACCAGCACCCCAGGCACAGGAGGGAGGGCAATGGGCTGGGGGGGGACTCAGGATGACCTCAAATAGAGTTCTGGCCCCACATGTGGGGAATGGGTGGATGGTGGGGGCCAAGTGAGGCAGGTCGGGCCGTTCACTGCTGTGCTTTTGGGGTGGAGGCATCAGCCCAGGGCCCCAGCCCTGTCCCATGGCACGGGCAAAGCTCCTTGGCCGCACTGTCCCCTGGGGACCAGGTGCCATCTCCATCCCAGACTGCACAGCAGGGGCTGTTACAGACACAGGTTGCATCCCAGCACATGGATTCCCATCCTGGGACACGTTCTGCCCCAGGACACACAATCCATGCAGAGGCATTTGGTTTCTTCCTAGGACGTGCAGTCCATCCCAGGACACGCGGTGCATCCCGGGACACGCGGTCCATCCCGGGACACGTCCGGCCCCGGGACAAGGGGGCGGGCGGTGCCTGGGGCGGTGCGGGGCCGGCGGGCGGAGNGGGTGGCGGGGACCGGGGCCGAGGCCGCGATCGTGTTCGGGACCAGGATGGGGACGGGGACGGTGATAGGGATGGGGTCCGGGACCGACACCTTTATGGGGACCGGTGCCGGGGCTGGCAGGGTTCGGTCGGTGCTGGCCGCGGTGCTGTCCCAGCCCAGCCCTCACCCACCTCCCGGGGCAGCTTCCAGCCGGCGGCGGACACCCAGGGAACCACTGTCCTGCACGACACCATCAGCCACCACCCGCAGCCCCTGCCAGGTGAGGCATCGTGAGAGGGCCCCGCCGAGATGGGGACAGTGGCGGTGCCGTACCGAGCCACATAGGCAGTGCTCACTGCTGACCGTGCTCTGCCTCCCCATCCTTCCCAGCACGGTACTTTGACACGAAGACGACGGAGCCCATCAGCTTCTTCTTATCTGGCCTGGAGGAGCTGCTGTCCTGGCAGCCCAACAGCAATGATGACTTCAATGTGTCAGCCGTGCCTCTGGCCAAGCGCCAGCCCCCACTGCACAGCAAGCGGCCTCGGACACTGGTGTGCCACGACATGCGTGGCGGGTACTTGGAGGACAGGTACGTGCTAGGTGGAAGGGAGGTGTGACAGTGGAGCTCAGCGTCTCAAACCCCAAGGCAGTTCCTGTTTCTGCCTGACATGTTTCCTGCCGGCTCAGCCGCAGGTGAGCAGGGATGGAGTGTTTGGCTCTTGGCACCAGTGCTGGGGGAACCTTGCTCAGGCTGGGATGTTCAGAGGTGGCTCAGTGCCACAGCTCTGCCCAGCTCCCAGCTGTGAGTCAGGCTCCTACGCAGCCCTGCAGCATCTGTCAGCGTCCTTCCTGCACTGCCCAGCCCTTTTCCCTCTGCAGGTTCATCCAGGGCTCGGCCACACGCAAACCCTATGTCTTCTACCACTGGCGCTACATTGACATCTTTGTCTACTTCAGCCACCACACTGTCACCATCCCTCCTGTGGTCTGGACCAATGCAGCACACCGGAACAGCGTCCCTGTGCTGGGTAAGGGCAAGGCTGTGCCTGGGGCAGCCCCAGCAATGAGGTGGATTCACCAGGATGTGTGGCTGAGACTGCCCCCGCTGCTTCCCCAGGCACATTCATCACAGAGTGGACAGACGGGGAGAAGCTGTGCGAGGCGTTCCTGGCTGGTGGGGAGGAGGCGTACGGCGCCGTGGCCGAGCAACTGGCCCGCATTGCCCAGCACTACTGCTTCGATGGCTGGCTGGTCAACATAGAGAACACACTGAGCGTGAGTCCTGGCGGCCCTGCCCACCTCCCTGCCTTTGTGCTGTTCCCGTGGGGGGACCCTGTCCCCTGCCCTCACCCACCTGTGTCTGCTCTCTCCTGGCAGGCAGCAGCGGTGGGGAACCTACCCCTCTTCCTGCGGGACCTGACGGCACGGGTGCACAGCACCGTGCCAGGAGGACTGGTGATCTGGTATGACAGCGTCCTGAAGGATGGCACACTGAGATGGCAGAATGAGCTGAATGATGAGAATAGGTGAGGCTGGCAAGACTGTCCCTGGGCAGAGGGCATGAGCCCACCTCAAATCCAGCATGGCGGCGGTCAGGCACAACCTGCGCGGTCCTTGGTGAGGTTGCGTGTGACCGGAGCATCTGCCCTGCCACTCTGACCTTTGTCCCCAGGATGTTCTTTGATGCCTGTGACGGGCTGTTCACTAACTACAACTGGAAGGAGGAGCAGCTGGAGCGCACTCAGAGGCTGGCTGGTCCACGCCAGAATGATGTCTATGTTGGCGTTGATGTCTTTGCCCGTGGGGATGTGATTGGTGGTGGCTTCGACACTGACAAGGTGGGTGTGACACTGCTGGGCCAGAGTGTGACCCTGGGCCTCCCCTGGCGCAGGGCTCTGAGCTCCCACTGATGGCCCTGCTGGGCTGTGCCGTGTTGGGCTGCTAACTTGGGGATGAACTGGTGAGGAGTGAGGGATCCCAGAGTGCTGGCCATGCATGAAGAGGGAGTTGGAAGATCCCAGTGCTGCCATACCTGGAGAAGGAGATGCTGCAGCACATCCTGTGGTGTCCTGCCCCACCATGGGGCCAGTGGAACCCGGTGGGAGTGGGGACAGGACAGGTTGCAAGGTGACAACCTGGCCTGGCCCATGCTGCTCACTGCTCATTTCTGCAGTCTCTGCGCCTGATCCGCCAGTATGGCCTCTCTGCAGCCATCTTCGCTCCTGGCTGGGTCTATGAGCACCTGGGGAAGGAAAACTTCCTGCAGAACGAGAACAGGTGAGAGCAGCTCAGCAGGGCGGGTGTTGGGGGAGAAATGGGGCTAGGAGTGCCCTGGCTCAGGAAGGCTGTGGGACACTGCTACAGGGACACTGGCTGTCAGAACACCGTGGCTGCTGACCACGAGCCAGCTGGCCCCATGCTGCCCCAGATGAGGCAATATCTGAGGCCGTGCAGGGCAGTGACCATAACAGGGGTCTCTGTCCTAACACCCACCTTTGCCTCCAGGTTCTGGGGCTCACTGGCCGAGTACCTGCCCACACACAGCATTTGCACACTGCCCCTCACCACCTCCTTCTGCCTGGGCATGGGCACCAGCACATTCCTGGATGGGAAGGTGGGTGCAGCGTGACAGCTCAGCTCTGGTCGGACTGGGCTGGGCTGGGCAGGGGGGTCCCTGCTCTCGGCTGCCCCAGATCAGGTCTCCCTGTGCTGTAGGATGAAGAGTCTGGGCCTTGGTATGACCTGAGCGCGCAGGACATCCAGCCATTGTACCCGGAGCACCAGGGCACGCTGCGCACCAGCTGTTGCCTGCAGGATGCCTGGTGTGGGGGCAGCTCCCTGCAGCTGCAGGGGACCATTCCCCCCGGCGAGGAGCGCGTGGCTGTCCGGTGAGTTGCGGTGAAGCCCTTTACCTCCTCAGCGCTGGGCTGGCATCATGTCAGCATGACATGGCCTGCATGGCCCGAGCTGTGTGGCCCTTGGGCCTTGTGGCGAGTTTGCCTAGGCTCTGCCCACACTGCCCAGCATACCTAACACAATGCACCTTCTCTTTGTCTCTCTCTCTTTGTCTCTGTCTCTCTCTGGGTGGATTTGGGGTCATCAGCCTCTTCTCTTTGCAGATGCCGGCCCCCCCCAAGCTCTTTCTGACCCTGCTCTACAAGCTGGAGGGTCCACAGCCTGATGACTTCACAGTGGCACTGGAGGTCACTACCTGGGACTCAGGGATTTGCTTTGAGGGCAACCCCACCTCCCTGCCTGGTGAGGACCCTGTCCCCCCCATGCTCTCTGCAGTGAGCACATGCTGTAGAGCGTGGGATCAGCTCAGTCCCTCACTCCTGACCTGACTCCCTCCGGCAGAGCCCAACAGCCGGCACCACCCCCGGTTCCTCCCAGCACCACCGCCCAGCCTCGCCAAGCTGCTCGCCACCTGCCACCGTGGCTCCCATGACTGGACCAGCCGGTGAGTGCCCTGCCTGTATCCTGTGTCCACAGGTAGGCATGGGACGCCAGGGCTCCCTCGTACCATTCCTGCTCGGCCTCTTCCCTCTCAGGTGCTATGAGCTGGAGCTGCAGGACTGCAGCCTACGAGACCTCTCCGTGATTGTGTCCCGCCAGCAGCCCAGCCCGCAGGAGACATCCTTCACCTGCCTCCTTGGGGAGGTCCGGGTGAGTGCCTGCCACTGCTTGGTGGAGACACCTGCCCTGCCCCAGAGCTACCCTTGTTCGGGGAAGGTGGGTGGGTGCCTGCCCTGACCCTGACAGTGCTGTGGTTCCCTCGCAGGTGCTGGACTCAGCCAGCGTGGCTGCCTCCCCACCGCGGGTGCACAGCGTGGTGGCCTCGCAGCTCTGGTGGCAGGAGGGCCCCGAGCCTGAGCAGGTCTCACTCAGCCTCACTCTGCGCTGGTCCTTCCCGCCTGGCCGTGCCAGATGGTTCCGCGTCCTGAGCCAGGGTGCCCGGTGCCACCGAGGCCAGACAGCGCCGCAGGTGCTGGGGCTGGCACAGGGCTGCCTGTTCCGTGCCGTGGGGCTGTTGGTGCCGCGGCCGGCGCCCGGACAGTCCTGCCGGCTGGAGCTGCTGGTGGAACCGGTACTGCGGGATGAGCTGTCTGTGGACCCCGAGCACTGGGGCCGCCTCGTGCTGGTCTATTCCGCGCCAGGCAGTGGCTCCAGCTCAGATGGGCATTAAAGCAAATGTGGTGCAGCCCGTGCCATGTCTCCTCCATGTGGCAGGTGGGCTGTGGGCGGGGGACATGAAGGGAGGCTGCATTTCATCACCCTGGGCTACTGAGTCCCTTTCCTCCCACCCCTGTGGTTGTGCTCAGTCCTCACTGTGGGGGCACACTGGGTGCTGACCAGGACCCTGCAAGTGGCTGACAGGGACCCCAAACGTGTGACCCCAGACTGGGGCAGCTGCCCTGAGAACCCCAGCAGCTCCTGCAGCCCTCACTGCCTCAAGCTGTCTGCCCACAGGCTGGGGATGCTCTGCCCTAAGACAAGCTCCCTCAGGGCTCAGCCTAGTGGGGAGCTGCCAGCACGGGCTCTGCAGCAGCCCCGAGGAGCAGCCCAGCATGGGTGACCGCTGTGCTCATTAACGTGGACCCAGCCTAATGCCACCAGCCTACGCTGCCTCCCCAGAGCGTCTTGTGAGGAGGAGAGAAAATTTACAGCAGCAATTATTTTCTCACAGTCTGGTGAGCAAGCAATTAGCAGGCAGGAGCAGGCGAGTGCTCCTGCAGTGGGGTCCCAAGTCCCCAAACAATGCAGGCTCCGCCAGGGACGCCAATGCCAGCAGTGGAGCTGCTGCTCCTGAGGCGGGGAATGTGCTCAGGACGTATTACCTGATGGTTTGAAGAATGAAGGGCTTGGCCCAGCCAGGAGAGGGCTCTTCATGCAGCACCTTGCTCCCTCACCATGGTGAGGCTGGGGGTCCCAAGGGTTCCCTACCTGCCCACAGGCTGTGGCCCCCTGCCCAGCCAGATCCACTGTAGCAGCCATTGGCCCCACAACCCCTGCAGCGCAACCAGTCAAAACCTGAGTCGCCCTGGTTGAAGAAAGAAATCTTTATTAATAATTTCAATAATAATAATAATAATAATAATAATAATAATAATAATAATAATAATCCTTGTAATAATAATAATAATAATAATAATAATAATAATAATAATAATACTGTTTATTAGAATGGTCACACTTTAAGCATACAGGATGGGCCGGTGCCAGCCCGCACGCCGGGGTGGCACAGGGGTGCTGTAAGGGAGAAGCCAGTACAGCAATGGACGGAGCTTTGTACAGGGTGGGGCCGGGGCTATGTACACTGGGAATAGAAAAGGGGGAGCTCATTGCTGGGGCGTCGGGGGCGTCTGCGGACTATAAAGTGAGGTTTGAGGAGTGGCAGAGCCATAAGGGCGCGGGACAGCGCTGCACCCCGGGATGGGCTCCGCAGTGCCTCGTGCCACTGGGCACCACACCCAGTACGGCACACCCTGTGGCTGCAGCCCAGCCTTGTGGCTTGGGGGGTCCCTTGTGGGTGATGCAGTGGCTGAAACCCCGCACCCAGGGCTGGGGGCATCCCGCTGCCTCAAGCAGGGACAGGTGGCCATGAGCGTGTCCCGTGCCGCAGAGCAAGCGGGAGTGGGACTGGGGCAGTGCCTGGCCCTGCTTTGGTCGTGGCTGGTCCAGGCAGGGTGGGAGAGTGGGTGTCAGGGAAGGAGGGAGGAAGAAGGGGAAGGGGTCACAAGCAAGTTGCAAGCTCCTCTTAACAAAAATTCCCTTTAAAAGGCAGAGGGTTGTCCCCTGCAATACCTCAGCACCACAGCCACGCTGCCACCCCAGTTCCGCGCTGGAGCTGAGGCCTCGCACACCCGACACACTGATGGCTGTCAGCGCCGGGCGTGGGTGGCATGAAGCCAGGTCCCCACCCCGTCACCCGGTCCCACGAGCCGGGCAGGGCACAGCGCTCTGCTGTCACCCCCAGCGCTGCTGCACCAGGGAAAGGAAGACGTGGCACCCAGGCCCTGCACCTGGGCAGGTGAGGGCTCCACGGACCCCCGCGGACCCTCACGCCTGCCTGCACCAGCTCCCTCCCTGCTGGGCTGTGGGGCCGGGGCGCTGGGGGTCCCTCTGGCGCATCCGACCGCCGGTGCTTGCCGCGGCTCCTCTGGGACTCGCTCACTCGGTGTTTGTGGACAGTTGGGACTCACTTGGCCGCTGCCGCTGGGCTTTGTTTCTCTTTTTTTTGTTTGGTGGGTTGTTTTTTTTTTTTTTTTTTTTTTTTTGTTTTGGTTTTTTTTTTTTTTTTTTTTTTTTTGTGTGTGTGTGGTGTGTGAATATTTTTGCCCTTCCTGGTCCCAGAAGGAAACAGCCACGGGTTCACTACAACAGAAACAAGAGAGGCAGGTCTTTCGCTGGAGCATTCAGGCCGAGCTGTTGGCCGGGGCACGCAGGCACGGTCCCAGCCCACCGAGCCCGAGCAGCCGGCCCAGCCCATCACACTCAGCTCCGAGAGCAGCGCGGTCAGGCAGAGAATCGCTCCTGCACGGTGGGCTTCCCCGGGATCCTGAACCTACCCCAACCTCATCAGTCCCCATAGCTGGCAGCAACCCCAGCTGGCTCCTCTCTCTCCTATGGGGGCAGAGGGGCTGCTCGGGGGGTTGCTGTCACCGCAAGCCCCAGCGCCTGTGGAGCGAGCATCACTGCAGGCCGAGCATCCTCGCCTGCCTCGCGGGGGGATGAGCCCTCTGCACCCCAGCCAGGACAGTGGGGGCACCCCACACCCCCGCTGTGGGAACGGGATGCTGTTGGGGCTGAGGGCTGGCCCCACTCCCCGTGGTCCCTGGGGCGGGCGGATGGTGCAGGAGAGGCGGGCAGGCGGCAGGACGGAGCGGCTGAGGTAACCCTATGGGTGTGGGGTGCTGTGGCCCCACAGAGCCCGGTGCCAGCCCCGGCCACCCGGGCAGCACCCGCGGGTCCTCCGCAGGCTCGGCCTCGGCTCTGTCTGCCTGGTTTGGTTTGGTGCTAGTGAGCATCGGGGGCAGTGGTGGGGGGGCTGGGTCTGTCTTGCTAGTAGGGACTGAAGCGGCTGTACCCTCCTCGGTATAGACTAGCCTGCAACATCAAAGATGAAAAAAAACCCAATCAGTATTCAGAGATAGCCAAAGCTTAGATCTTCCCTTTTTTCTCTTCTGGCTTTTTTTTCTGCTCTTTCAAATGACACCAAATTGCTGCTGTCCTTGGGATGTGAGGGGCAGGCAGGGCCAGGGTGCCCAGTGCTGCCTGGGCTCTGTGGTGGCCATGGGCACTGCCCTGGGGTCAAGGGCTGCCATATGCCTCTAATGCGGCACTCCTGTGCCATGCCTGCCAAGGAGCTGCCCCCATCCCTGCTGCGGCACTGAGCTGAAAACCCCTAGGATGTAGTGCCCATGGCGACTCACTAGCAGCTGCCCAGGGCTGGGAGTGCCGAGGGAGTCAAAAAAGCAGAAAAAGGCAGGTTGGCTTTGCGATCCTAGATGTGAGTGCAATTTTTCATCTTTGATGCTGTCAGAGCTGGCCAAGAGCTGTGGCGCGTGAGGGGCTGCAGTGCCTCCCTTGTGTGGCTGCAGGCAGGGCCCTGGGGACACTGTCCTGCACTGGGATGAGAGAGGGGGTCCTGGAGCCTGACCAGGCAGCTGGTGGGGGGGCAGCCAGGCCCCTGGGAAGTGGCGTGCATGGGCAGGCTGTGCAGGGTGTGAGGGGAAGGTGGGGCAGGGGTGCAGGGTGGGGGTTTCCTCTCCTGCAGACAGAGCCAGGCAGGGCTGCTCCATTCCCACTCCCCTCTCACAGCCCCCACACCTGCCCAGTGCCCCACAGCCCCATGGCCGTCGTGCCAGACCCCTCCCTGGGTTGCCTGCAGCCCCCTGGGAAGCAGAGGAAGGCTGAGGGGCTGCTCTTACCATGGTGCCAATGCTGTACGTGGCGGCGGGGCCGATGGTGTGGTGGTAGGGGTCTGCCGCTGTGTACACTCTGCCATAACTAGGAGTAAACAGCGGGGGGTGTTAGTGACAACAGCTGGGGCCCTGTTTCCCCTCGGAGCCCTCCCTCCCGCTGCACCTGGGAGCCTCTTGAGATCTACCTGCTCCCCCTGCAGTGGTGCCAGCCCTTTCCAGCCTAGCCCCGAGGGGAACAAGGGGTCCCTGTTTGCAGGACACCCTCCCCAAGCTGACTGTCCTGTCCCACAGCACTCAAAAGCTGAGGGTGTCAGAGTGGCAGTGCAGGGGTGAGTCGGAGCTCCCCCAGGCGCGATGCCCAGTGCTTACCTGTCACTGTACGCGGCTGCTGCTGCTGCGGGCTGGGCGTACCTGTAGGCAGCATAGCCCCCCTGCAGGGAGGAGAGACTGGTCAAGGGCTGCACCCACTTGGGGGGGGTGGGGTTGGGGGCAGCTGGGTGCCCCATGGCACTGCACAGAGTAGCGTGGGGCCCATGTGGGGAGCTGGTGCCAGTGCCACTGGGCACGCATCAGCCTCATTAGCATTCCCCAGGGGCTTTCACAAACATTAACCTTAAAAAATGAAATTTCCAGAGAAGAGACTGCCACCTCCCCGCTCGCTTTAATGAGGTGTCACGTTAGATAAATCCTTCAGTGCCTGCCTGAAGTATCGCTGCTGGCTCCTCAGACATGGAGGTTAAATGCGGGTGTAAGGAGCTGAGGCTGTAAATCCTGCATGGCACCAGCTCTGCAAGGGGGCTGGCAGGAACACAGGACTGGGCACAGGATCCTGTGTGGTGTGTGCCACCCAGGTTGCTCTGGAGAAGCATGTGTTCATGCAGCATTCATGCTCTTGCTGCCACCCAGGGGAGGGGGTTGAGGGACTCGTGTCACGCCGCTTGCCCCCTGTGCTGGCATGGGGTCCCCGTCCCAGCCCAGCCTGGGGCACAGTGTCACTTACGTAGATCTCAGCTCCGTAGAACCCATCCTGGTAGACGACCCTAGAAATGAGGTGGAGGCATCAGAGCCCGGCAAGTGCCCCTGGACGAGTGGAGTGGGGTGAAGGCAGTGAAGGGGTAGAGCTGCCTCAGCCCCACAGCTGACTGGCAAGGAGTGGCTGTCCAGGCTCCAAAGACATGCCTGGGCTGGGATTCTGGGCAGGGACTTGGGGACACAGCCAAGGGCAGGGCATGCCAGAAGAGGATCCCAGGGCAGGATCTGTGCTGGGAGCGGCTAAGCAGCCACAGATGGCCATGGCTGAGTCTGTGCCCAATACCACCACCACTGTATGTGCTTGGAGAGTTTCCATTAAACCAACCATCCTGGCTGGAATAACATCCCGTGCCTTGGCGTACAGGAGGCTGGTGAGTGTGTGGATCACCCCAAGGGCAGCAGACTGGGGCTGGGACAGAGTCTGTGTCCAGGCAGGCGCTGCAGGAGCTGCAGCCTGCTCCTGATATGCGAGAGCCCAACGATGCCAATGCAGACGTGGGGCAGCACATGCCCCCCGCCCCAGCAGCCCCCCGCGGGTACTCACGCGCCGTAGGTGGGGATGGGTGGTGGCGGTGGCGCAGCCCGGAAGGTGTTGTAGACGGCGCGTCCTCGGCCCCGTAGGTGTGCCCCTCGGTAGGCCACGGCCGTTCCCGTGGCGGGGTATGGGAACCCCGTTACTGCAGGAGGCAGGGGACACTTGTGGGCTTTCCACAGCAGGTCCACACAGCCCCCACAGGGCATCTGTGGCAGAGCCCACCCCTGTACCCTCAGCCTGGCAGGGACATGGCCCCATGGGGATGCTGGGCAAGGGGATAGGATAGGGGGAGCTGTCCAGGTAGGTGTGAAGAACAGGGAGAGGGGCCAGGGGCTGCTCACTGCCCAGAGCAGCGGCAGACACAGTGCAGAGCTGACATTTGGGGGGAACCCGCAGCAGGTACCGCTGCAGCACGTCATTACCTGCGTAGAATTCAGGGCCGTAGACTGCTCCCACCACTGGGTTCAGCTTCCAGCCTGTGGGCAGGGAGAGCTGGTGAGGATAGGGCACTCTCCATGGTGCTCTGAGAGGCAACAAACAGCCTCATCCCCAGGCAGGAGGAGGGCATGGCGGGGCTGCACTCCTGCACTGGGCAGGAGCAGTTGCTCTCCCATTTATCTGCAGGTGTGGAGGGCATTCGCTGCCAGAGGCTCATGGCAGCCAGACAGTGCCAGTGCCCACAGGTGCTCCTGCCTGCTGCAGCTCCTGTTTTCTGGATGCTAGCCCTTACCGTTCGTGTAGGGGTTGGCCACCTTCTTGTTGGTCATGACACGGGCTGTGGCATTGTTCACCTGGAGAGAGAGGGACGGGGGCTCAGTGCCTGAGGGACGTGGAGCTGGCGAGGCAGTGGTCCAGGGCCTGCTCGGCTGCGCTCAGCACATGTTGCTGCTGCTTCGGACGCCGGAGCAAAGGATACTGGCTGCACCAGAGACACGAGACAAGGCTCTGCCTGCAGCACCCCACCAGACACAGAGCTGCCTGTGCCTCCAGCCAGCCCAGGCCTCCATGTTCCAGCTGTGAGCATGGCTCAGGCTGGTGGCTGGTGCCCCAAGAGCTGCGGTGCCATGCTCAGGCTGAGCCCCGCCATAGTGCCTGTGAGCTCCTGCCCGATTTTGTTGGAAGTTTTTGTTGTCCATGGGGCATCGCTGTGCCCTGCCAGGCTCCTTCTCCGCCATCAGCACTGCTGGGGACATCTTGTCCTACTCCCTCTGCCATGTGCCACCCTGCTTCCTACCACTCGCCAGCCACCAGTGAGGAGCTGCTGGCAAATGGGCAGAGCCTGATCCCTGTGCTAAGCTTGGAGAAATGAAAGCCTCCGGGGCTGGGCAGCTGCTGGCACTGCAGGTGGGCAGCTGCTCCCAGCACAGAGCAGGGGGCATGGCATGCGGGGCAGAGCCCCAAAGCTCCCTGCAGATCCTGCGGCAGCTGCTGTGGGCACGGGGGTCTGCCAGGCTTGTCTGTACCAGGCAGAATGCAGCCCCAGCTGACACCCCGGCTCTCCGTGCACCCGGGAGGTTCCTCTGGGCCAGACACTCCTTGTGCCAAGTGACGACCTTCCCGGCAGCTGACACACATGCTCCCGTGCCACATTCAGGGACACATGCACACGCTGGGCACAGCTACCTGGGGCACCAGGCACTTGGAGCTGCCCCCACGCATCCCATAGCCCGGGCGGGGGACACAAACACGCAGGCATGGGACGGCACTAGCACACTTATCTGAGCACCTCAATCTTCCGTCCCTCTACGATGGTGCCATTCAGCTTCTCCCGTGCCCGGTCGGCATCTGTGCTAGTTTCAAAAGTTACAAACCCAAAACCCTGTGAGCAGAGGAGAAAAGGAGAAAGAAAGAGACAGAGAGAGACAGAGAGAGGGTGTGGGGACAGAGAGAGAGAGGGGGTGAATCAGGAGAGCTGGCGCAGGAGGTGAGGCTGCCACAGTGCAGAGATGAAGAGCCCAGACTGGGGTCCCCACAGGGGCTGGGGCTCCTGGTTGAGGCCCCAGAATCGCCCATGAGCTGGGAGAAGAGTCTGGGAGATGGGCACAGAAAGTGGGGAAGATACAACAGAGACATCCAGACACAGAGGGACATGAGCTGCCCATGGCGGGACAGAGCGAGCCCTCTCCTCCCTCCAGTGCCAGGTGCAGGGACCTGCACGACCTCCCCAGTTGGTGCCGGGGCTGCCCCGACGGGGCACTGCATGCCAGGGTCCCATGGGACAGGAGAGGAGGGCAGAGCAGGTTACAGCACTGCTGGGCAACCTGCTGGGCTCCACTGATGCCCTCCCCAGGACTCGCTGTATGGTGCTGGCCATGGGCATCACCCACCTTGGAGCCCCGCTCATTGAAAATGATCTCCACGTCCAGGATTTTCCCAAATTGCTGCAAGTGGAGAGAACAGAGGGGTGAGTGCCTGCAAAGCCCCTGGCCCTGCACCCAGAGCTGCTGTCATGGAGCTCTGTGCCAGGGATGAGCAGATGGCTGCCTTGGGGGCCAGACCTGGGGACCCCCAGGGTCATGCAGAGAAAAGCCCTTGTCCCTCCCATGGCTCCCACTCTGAGAGGACTTTGGGAGTGTCATCCAAAATTTCATTCGCTGGCACTGTTCTGAGTCCTAATGAGGGCTGGAAAAGGGACAGTGGAGGGGGACAAGGGCTCTGTGTCACTCCCCGCTCCACACACAGGGGCTGGTCAGGATAGGCCCTTGGGAGGTGAAAGTGCCAAGGTCCCAATGGTGCCACAGGGAAGCACTGAGCAGGGAGCAGGGATGTGATGGCTGGATGGAGCTGTACTCACCCCAAACATTTGCCGCAGGTCAGGGTCCCGGAATCGAAAGGGAATGTTGGAGACGTGTAACCTCTTGGGCTGCTGCTTGTCTGTGTTGTCTGAGGAGTGTAGCTGCTGGCTGTCTGTCTGTGCTGCCTCGTCTGTCTGCTGTGGGAGGCACTGCTACCATCAGCCCCTGGCCATGCCAGTCCCCTGTCCCCAGCAGGAATGTCCCCCTGCCCTGCACCCGGCCCTGCCTGCCCCCAGGGACACCTTGGACCCTGTGGCCCCCAGGTTCTGAGCAGTACCCACACGGGTGTCCCTCCCTGTTGGTGAGCCAGGGGGATGATGGTGGGGCTATGGGAATGGGCGGGGTGGGGGTGCAGATACTGCACTCAAGGACCATGTGGAAGGACTGGAAAGTGCTGAGCTCAGCACCTTCCTGGCACTGCAGTCCAGCCCTATAATTGCCACAATCCTGTAGAGCAGAGCCAAGCAAGTGGATTACGAGTGATGAGAAATGATGGGGGGCTGCATGGGGGAGCAATGGTAGGGACACCCAGCCTGATAGCCTGTGGCACTTTGGCCAGGCAGCACCACTGCCCCAGGACCCTCCCGGCAGCTCTGGCACTGACCCGGATCCCTGCAGCAGGGCTGCCCCAGCACCTCCCCAGTGCCTCTGTCACTGCCCTGAGCCCACCCCCGAACCTCCCGAGGCACTGCCTTACCGGTACCGTCTGTGTCCCTGCTATGGACTGCGTGCTGGCGTCGGTGCCTGGCTGCTCGGCGTGGCTCTGTGCTGGTGTGTAGAGGGTCATGGCGTGCTCCGGTACTGTGCTCTGCCCCGAGTAGTCCTGCGTGGGGTGGGGGTGTGGCGGTGCGTATTCTGCGGGGNCCTGGTTACCCTGCCAAGAGAGCGGCACCATCCCCCTGAGCTGCTGGCATACCTGGGCTGCCACTCGCCCCGGGATGGGGTTCTGATCTCTGCAGCCAGACCCAGACCCACCCACCCCACTACACCCCAGCCTTTGGCGTCTCCCTCAAACCCTGGGCTATCTCTGGGCTGTGGTGGTGGTACTGGGGTCATGTTGCCCTGCTTGCCCAGTATGCTGGGGCTTGGGTAGGAGGACGGAAGCCTCCACGTAGGGTTTAACGCTTGAAGCTGGCATATCCCTCTCCTTGGGAAAGGAGACCTGGTCAAGCCTCATTTTGCAGTCTAGCACAGGGCAAAGCAGAGCCCAGCCAGCAGCATCATGCTGGGAGCTGCGCAGCACTGGCACTGTCTGGGCAGTCTGGGAGGGGCACCAGGAAGGGATGCTGATGGCCCCTTGGCATACACCAGACAGGGATCAATTAACTGCTAAATATTTGATTAGACCCTTTGCTCTAACGCAGCTGGCTTGGCCGCCTTGGTCAAACGGGTTGAGCTGCCCCTGTGCCAAGGGCCAAGGGCTGCTGGGGTTTGTGTGGGGCTGGGAGTGCAGCGTGGGACTGCACTTGGCTCCCAGGCTGCACCTTATCTGCACACCCACCCAGGCACCCACTGTCCATCTTCAGAGCCCAGCACACACGTGCGGGCCGTCCCTGCTCATACATGTTGTGCTGCATCTGTGGCTGGTGCAGCTGCAGCCCCCAGAGGCAGTCCCAGGGCTGCGTGGGGCAGTGCCTGCAGCCCCTTGGATGCTTTACAATGTGCTGCAGCAGCCTCTGGCCTGTGAAATCCATCTGTGGCTCAGCCCGCAGAGACAAGCTCCTTAATTGTGTGTGTCACCGATTTATGTTGGGGAGGGATGGTGGGGTGGTGGGGGCGATGTGCCGGCAGCTGCCATCCCCAGCCCGCAGGGCTGCCGCGCCTGTGAGGGTGGCCGCAGAGCCGCACCGGGGACACATGGAAACCCAGCGGGAATAGCCCCGCTGCAGATCTGCAAGTCATCGGCAGCACCAGCAGCGCCTGCCCGCGCTGACTCAGCTGCTCGGGGACGCGCCAGCCTGATGCACCTGCCTGTGTGGGCCGGGGCTGTCATGCTGCAGGAGCCGAGCCCATCAACGGCCCTGCCCCGGGACGGGCAGCCGAGAACTGCCCACGCCACTCCTGCCCACACCGCAGGTGCTGATTCCACCTGGCAGGTCAGAGGGCTCCATCCTGCACTCATCTGCGTTTCGACACCCAACTCTTCTGCAGGGAGCAGGCAGACACCAAGTCACCGTGGTCACTCTCCCGGTGCCTGACTGCATCCCCAGTGCCTGGTGCCCATCCCTCCCTGCCTGTGTGAAGAACCAGGAGCAGCTCACACCCCTCTTGCCTACTCTGCACTGGGTACATCCTGGCTGTCACTACAGCCAGGATCGGCCACCAACACACAGGGACCAGGATATAAGGGGCAGATGGAACACAGGGACTGTCCCCACCTGCCCAGGTCTTGGGCCCTCCTGGCCCCTCATCAGCCTGTCCCAACAGCCATGTTTGTATCAGTTATTAATTAGGGCTGTCGCAGTGCCTATCAGCCTGGGTATTAATTCATTCAGGGACCATTAGGTTCCCCTGGCTGCTGCTCATGGTGCTGTCACTGTGGGTGCTGAGGAGACACAGATCCAAGGCTTCCAGTGCCTCCCGTCCTCTCCCACTGCCTGGCCACTCCCTCTGGGGACACAGCAGCTTGATCGAGGCTGCTGCTGGTGAGGGTCCCACGGGGAAGGGAACACTGACAGATTTGTCTGTGTGGTGCCCGTTGACATCACACTACTCAGTTCCACACCCCATGCTGCCTGCACCACTGGAACAGCCCCATCCCTGGGCAGCCCCAAGCATTGAGGGTCCCTCTGTTCCCCCCAGGAGGTGGCTGGAGCCCCTTCTGGGGTGTCCCCCTGTACTGAGCACCCAGGGGGTCCCTGGAGATCCACCTCTGCAGCCCACGAGAAGCACTCTTGGTGCTCCCAGCACGAGATGTCTGACCATGCAGGGAGCCCATGGCAGTGCTGGCCTGTGGGTGCCAGGGACAGGGGCTCTGATAGACATCCCTTGCTCTGCCACCACCCATCCCTCCTGGGGCACAGGGACGCTCCCACACGGTGCTTTTGACACTTGCAGTAAAAGAAATTCTCATCCTTAATAGCCCTCAGCCTCGTTTAAAATGAGACAGATGAGTTCAGTGCCTGAGCCTGGAGCAAAGTTAGCAGCATAGGGGGCATGAGCAGGACCCCAGCACCTCCACTGCCCACCTGCTCAGGGAGGTACCAGCAGGACTGTGGCACGACCCTGTGCTGAAACACCACTGCCCCAGGGATGGCAGCAGAGAGGCTGGGACAGGAAGCCCAAGTTCCCCTGCCTGGTTTCCCCTGTACAGCGTCACCCACACGGTGTCCTCTGCCCAGTGTCCCCTGGCGGGTGTCCCCTGTGCAGTGTCTTCCACCCTGCCCATGGGTCAGTCTCGCACCACCAGCCCTGTGCAGTGGTTGCCGCAGCAGGCAAGGGGTAGATATCATCTTTAGCTGATTAAATCTCTCTCATTAACGAGTTTCTTTAATTAATGAAGTTTCTTTGTTTGCTCCACTTGCTTTCTCCCCCCCCCCTCTGCCTCCTCAGCACAATCCAGGCCATTTCCTTTCAAGTCATTTAGCGCGTGGGGCCAGTTCCTGCCGACACCGCATTTTGGTGATTGTGCCTGTCAGCTTGGGGATGACGACGCCGTTTCCCACATTTGCTCCTTTTTAAGAAAATAATGTGCCAGGAGTCCCCGATGCAGAGGATGGGTCAGAGCAACCAGCTGAGTGCAGAGCCCTGCACTAATGATGAGGTAGCTGCCAGCCACGAGCATTTGCAATGGGCCACCAAACCTTGGCTGTGACAGGGTGTCCTGCCAGCAGTTTGGTGGTGCCACATAGGAGTGCCTGGGGTTACGGGCTGCTCACCAGCACCTGTCCCCTGCTGCCACCACAGCTGCCATGGGCATACCAGTTCCTCCAAGCCTCATGGCCATCCTCCTGCCTTGGCCTGACCCCAGTCCCATCTCCAGCGCAGGGCAACTCTCACCAGCTGACTGCCCTGGCTGGGCCCTACCTGCACTATGCAGTGCTGATGGTGCAGGGATGGCACAGCACAACACTGCCTGGTCATGGCATGGCACTGCCTAATCATGGCATGGCACTGCCTGGTCGCAGCTGCCCCTGCCTGGTCATGGCACTATTAGGTCATGGCACATGTACAGCTGGGTGAAGCCACATGTGGAGTGCCAGAGGGACAACAGTCCTGTCATTACACACCTCCCGACACTGAGAGCGGTCCCCACTGCCTGGGGCTGTCCTGCTCCTCCCACTGGGAACCAGACACCTCCTGCTGGAGGGGAGGGGGTAGGGGAAAGAGGGGCCCACAGCATCACAGCATCGGCAGAGCCCCCTCAGGTGCTCCTGCAAGCCGCAGAGCGCAGAGCGTCACTAAGCATATCCTGCAGGCAGGGCAGGGCAGGCAGAAAACACTTTGCTGTGACCTGGAATGGCTCCTGCCTGCTTGCTAATGCCAGGGCACACCCTTGCCACATCAAGAGGGAGCCTGAGATCACTGCTGAGCACAGGGAAGGGTGCTCAGCAATTCCGAACGTCTTCTGTGGGGGACCCACTGTGCTCACCAGCAGAAAACTGGAGCGGGCAGCAGCCAGGGAGACGGACGGGACCATCTGCCTTTATGCCCACTGCCCTGGAGCAGGGCGTGGGGCACTGTGCTGAGCAGTAGAGACAGATTCAAGAAATGCCCCAGTGGAGGCAGAAGGGTCCTGGCATGGCCCAAGGTAGCCCCCAGGCATCCTGGGTGCACGAAAGCATCACCGTGCCCAGCACGACTCATCTGTGTGACAGATGCAAGACTCCCCCTTTGATTTGGCTGCTCGCTCATGCTAATGACTGTCAACATGGAACAGAGGCCATGAAGGGGAAGAAAATTACTCCCTGAAAAGGAATTGACTGATCCCTGTCATTTCTCACAAAACCACTGACCTGTAAAGATTTCATTACCCCAAAAGCTGTGCCATCCATACAAAGCAGTGCCCAGCGCTGTGCAGGCACCGGCGGCAGAGCTCCTGGCTGCAGGGCAGTGGGGTCAGGGTGCCCCTGGGGGGACGAGCCCTGCCCACCGTGGGGATGTCAGGAGGTAGTGGTGGGTTGCTTACCCCCAAGTGAGGCCATGGTGACCCCACAGAGAGCTGGGGAGCACGATGGGGATGGACCCTGAGGAGGAAGCAGTGAAGGAGTGAGGAGCTGCAGGGACCAGTGGCAGCAGCTGCTGCACTGAATGTCTTCATCACCAACACGCAGGGAGGGGTGAGAGGTTGCTAATGACATCTGCCAGGGATACTGCGGTGGGAAGGAGTGCTCCTGAGGGAGCACGCAGGACCTAAGGGGGAGGAGAAGGAGGAGTGACGGGGGGAAGCAGAGCAGCCTGCTGGCATGGGAAACACCATTTTTCTGGGCTGCCACACTCTGTCCTGGCACTCTGCATCCCCCCCACCGTGCTCCTGCCCTTGGCCCCCCTGGGCTCCAGCTAACAGAGCCAGGGATGCTGCTGCCCCTCTGCCCATGGCAGCCTGGGGAGGACAGGTGGAGCAGTGGCAGCCACGTGACATCCAGGAGTGGGGATGAGACAAGACGCTGGCCCGGGCACACACCAGCACGTGTGTCCCTGTCACCTCCAGCATGGGGCAGAAGGGGCCACGGTCCGGCCCCGGCTCCTGGCTCTGCCAGCTGGAAACTTCGGAGCTAAGGCTTAATGAAATATTCATGAAGTAAATGGTGCAATTTCATCTGCATTCAGCCAACTTCATGTATATTTCAGAGTATTATGAAATGATAATGTTGTGTAACCAAGGCGAGACGGGGGTGCTTGTGGGGGCTCCCGGCCACCCCCGCCTGCCGACAGCTCCCAGCTCGCCATGTACCAGTGCCATTGCACCATGAGGGACCGACGCTGTGTCGGCGCCGGGGACATGGCAGGATCAGGCACGGCAGTGGGAGGAACAGAGCTCTGGGAGGCACAGCCCTCTGGCTCCCTCCTGAACACAGCCTGGCATGGCCCGTGGGGCCTGGGATCACCCATGGCAGCTCCTGGAACTGCCAGCAGTGCCAGGACGCAGCTGTAGGAGTCCTTGGTGCCATCCCTGGCACAGCTCTGCCTCCAGGCACACCGGAGCGAGTCAGACCTGGTGGTCACAGCATTGGCTGGGATTCCCATCAGTGTTTGGTCCCCAGTGGCCACCAAAAGGTTGTGACAGGTGGCACACGAGGTACAAGCCAGGCTGCGGAGTCCAGGGATGGGCTGGAGGCAACATGAGTCCTCATCAGCATCCTCCCAAGCTCTGCAGGCACCAGAGTGTCAGATGCAGATGCCCATACATTGCATGGCTCAGTGGTGACCAGTCTGCTGCTCCAGCGGGCCTGGGGGCAGCTACTGCATTCCCCCTGCTGCAAAGGGCTGGGGCTCTAGAACTGTCACATGGAGCTGCCAGAGCCCAGATGCATGCAGACAGCTCCAGACACTGTGAGCACTGGGACCACTGGCCACGTCCACTGACCTCATACTTCCCACAAGCCTCACACCAGCTCCACTGACAGCCCCACATCTGGCCCCACTGCTCCCAGGGCTGCAAGAACCCAGCTGAACCCTGGTCCTGCACCTGCAGGGCTCCTCACACCCCACAGCCCACCCACAGACCCTGTCACTATCACACCATTGTTGCTGTGCTGGGGCTCTGGCACAGCTGCATGTGGCACTTGCTCGCCCAGACGGTGTGGGCACTCGTGGCACCACGGACCCATGTGTGTGCCCGGACAGTGTGTGCACGCAGCCCTCTCTAATAGGCAGCCAGGAGCATAATTTTTTCCTCTAATTACATATTCAGCACTTCTGAGAAAATGAGATTTTGGTAATTCAATTGGACTGAGAAGCAGCGCTATAATAAAATGAAATTTGTAACAATCGTGCAGTTAAATTAGTTAAATGGAGAGGAAGGAGCTGTGGAAAATTGACCCCTCGATCTCCTAAAGACTAATCAGACATTTGAACTGGGTTGTGCTAACAAAGCACCCGGGGTGTGCAGCACAGAGTGAGGGGAAAGCAGAGATGCCACCAGGGAAGAGCTGGAAAACAGCTGGGCACCTGGTGGTGTCACAGAGGGGACATCCCTGCTCTGGTCCTGGGGTGGGATGGGATGGCTTTGGCAGGCAGTGTGCCAGGTATGATGTTGGAGCTACGTCCCCTGTGGCACTGGCCACTGCCAGGGCCTGGCCACTGGGTGCTGGCAATGGCCAGTACTATGGAGGCCACTGTTCCCACAGGCTCCTGGACACGCTGCATCCTTGATGGTGCACAGAGGGTGAAGCATGGTCCCCCTCTGCCAGCGGGGACCATAGGGACATGGGACACATGCCTGTCAGTGTGACCAGCCCTAAGGGACAGCCACCACAGAACAGGGATGGCACACAGCCAGGCTGGTGGGGAGAGAGGCAACCCATGGGCTGGAGGGGTCTGTGGCAGGTACAACGCAATTAGCTTCAGTATTTATCTTCTTGTTCGTCTTTTCTATTTTTTCTTGTAAAAGAAAAGGAGAAAAAGACGAGTTTCTCATTTGCAAGTTAATTAGTCTAATTACCTCTAATTAAGGGCTCCCCACACAATGCAGATCACAAATAAGCTGCCACTGTCGCCTGCTCCCACTCTTCTCTCCCAGTTCTGATTTTCCACAGGAGCTGTTTGAGGGCTGTGGTGAGAACCCGGGTGCGGATCCTGGCTGAGCACAGCAGGGCTTTTATGGAATTTGGGAACAGCACCTGACCCCTGGAAGGCAATGCCCACAGCACTGTGGTAGCCACCACAAACTCTTCACCTGCTGGGATGCTCCAGGGAGTAAGGGGGGCACACCTGCTCCTTCCTGGCCCCTGGAACATCAAGGGAGGTGGTGCAGGTTAAAGCCCTGCTGGGGTTGCCCATGGGCAGTGGAGGGGTGAACCCTGCAGCAGGCACAGTCCCCAGCCCACAGCTCCCAGCTCAATGGGGAGGGTGCACCCCCACCCTGCTCAGTGGCACTGGCATGTCACTGGGTCAGTAGCCACGGCATGGCCAGGACTGTACAGCCGCTGACCACACGCTGCTAGGCTCACACCAGCACTGGAAGATCCAGCTCCTTCCTTGGACATTTAGTTCTCCTGTGCCCAGGCACTCTTCCCAACCTTCCCAACACCAGCACAGCTCTCCACACCCTCCCAGCACTCAGCTCCACACCTGCCTACAAAAACCAGCTGCACTGAAGTGACTAATGCCCTTCCCTTGGTGCCCCCGGCTCCTCCATGGAAGCCCACTATTCCACAGACACAGTGGGTACATTCCCTGTGGGTACAGCAGCCAAGCCACCCTGAAGATCCTGGAGGTGCCCAGGGTGCCCAGCTGCAGTTCCCAGCACCCCGCCCAGCCCTGGCTGCAGACCGTGGAGCTGCCTGGCCTAGGGGCTGTACAGGAAAACCATGTTTCAAGAGCATTTTGCTATTTGGATGCTTGCCCCTGAGCAGGGGCAGCCCCAGGGCCAGGGAGCGGGTGGGGGTGGCCTGCATCCGCTCTCCTAATTAGCCTTTCTTTGTTACAACCCCCCCTCCAACTGCATGTGATGCTTTAAAGACTGACAGATACTAAATCTAATTTAATCTACTCATTCACCCATCACTATAGCATAAAAATAAGAATATACCTATAAAAAGAGCATTGCCAGGCAGTGTGGGCCAAAATCACAGCTATTGTGGGAAAAGCAGCTTTGCAAAACTAAAATTAATGTCAGTATTTTCAATATAAAAGAAACTAGACCAGAAGACATGTTTTTGGGGCTTTAGGGCCTGTCCTTACTGAGCGGGGCAGCTGCCACAGCATGGCCAGAGCCGGGAGCTACCGTGGCAGGTCTCACATCCATGCGACGCACGAGCAGGGGGAGAAACCCGGTTTGAAATGAACCCGCTGCTGCAACACGCGACAACACGGCTTGGAATAGACCTGCTCCCTAAAAATATAACATGCTAAACTTGGCAGCAGCCCTTTTGGAAAGGAATTTTCCAAGCAGGATTTGCAGAGGCTGTTTCCCGGCGGGCCAGGTGCTGCTCAGCCAAGTCTCCTGTGCCATGGTGTGACTGTGAGCACCAGGGATGTTCCCAGTGTGGAGCAGCTCAGGGGCAGCACTGCAGTGGGCTTCAGCACACCTGTCCATCAACCTGTGCTGGGGTCAGACCTGCACGTGGCTGGGGCTGCACCACGGCCATGCTGGGGCAGAGCACTGATACTGAGCCCCAGAGCCCGAGGTCTGCCCTGGGTCAGCACCAAGCCTTGTCCTGCAGCCATCACTTGCTCACTCACAACAGCAGAGATGTGCTTCAAGCAGTGACTGATTCCTCTGTTAACAAAATGAAGCCACCAAAGTGTCCTTCCACACACAGACCCTCACTGAGCAAGAGCCAAATGTCCCTGCCGAGCCCCACCGAAGGATGATGCGTTCCCATTGGCCCAGGCTGCTCTGCTGCAGACATGCATCCACCCTCCTGTGTCCCCTGCCCTCCAGCCCTCCAGAAGTCCTGCTCTTGGAGCATGGCAGTGCCAGGGGAAGTTCCTTGGCGCAGTGTGGCTGCACAATCTGGAATGCCATGGACCACAGCTCCTGCAGCCAGGCCAGGATGGCCACATGGGGGGAGTGGAGCAAAGTGAGCTGAGAGGCACTCACAGCACCTGGAAAAGCCACTGGCATTGCTGAGCTCTCCCTGGTGCTGGAAGAATTGAAGTTTTACTGAGAGCTTCATTACTTGGTCACTCCTTCAAATCCCAATGCAGGTGAAAATGCTGGGGCTGGAAGCTACAAAACATCAGCAGCATCCTCGGGAACCAATCCAGCCATAGGCTCCTGGTAGGGAGAGCACTGTCTGAAGGGGATGAGGGCAGTTACTGTGTGCGGACCCTGGCATGCCCCAGCTCTTGACTGACTGGCCAGCCCAGCAGATTCAGTCCTGGTCACTGGCTCAGGCACCATCATGGTACGCCTCCTTACAAACCCTTAAAGGGTTTAGACAGGGACTTGTAACCCAGGAGGTCAAAAACAAGTCCCCCCAGATCCCATGGCACAACCAACTCAAGGAGAGTCAGTTGAACCCTCTCCAGTGTCCCTGGTACACAGAGGTGAGCCAGGCCAGCTGGCCAGAGCCATCTCTGGGGTGCGCACGTGCCCACAGGCAGAAGCAGCATTGCTCCCTGTGTGCTCCTGGGGTGCAGGCAGCACAGGTGGACACGTCTAAAATCCAGAGAAAATTCAGAGCTAACGCAGGTGCCAGGCACATTCGTTGAGGGGCTCATCAGCCGCACATGCCCCGTGCCCCTGCCTCACGTGATGGCCACCAGGGATGTCCCTCTCCCTGATGCCTTGTTGTGACATGCAACGGGAACACCTGTCCCCAAGTGCTGGGTGCAGAACCTCAGCACAGGATAAACCCCAGGAAGAGGACAGAGATTTTCACCTCCATCATGCTCATCAGCCGGGTGAAAATCCAACTCCAAATCCTGTAATAAAACCCTCCTCCTGGCTTGCAAGTCCAGAGCTGCTGCCAAGGAGCAGGAGGCTTCTGGGAGAGCAGGGAGGAAGAGATGCGGAACACAACGGTCAAATCAAACCAGGCAGGGTGATGGGGGAGCTGGAAGTTGCCAGGTGCAGAGCTGCACACCCAGGAAAGTTGCTGCTTTCCAGGGACCCGCAGCTCCACTTTGCCCAGCCCTGCAAGCACTGGGAGCACCCGTCTGGCCATGCTGTCAGACCCAGGCCAATCCATGCCAGAGTGCCCCGCAGGGCAAGAGAGCAGCACAGCTGAACCCTCAGCCAGGGACAGGGGTATCCCAGCTGGAGAGGGGCATCTCCCGGGCTGCAAGAGAGGCTCTGGGCCCTGCATTGGCTGCCAGACCAAAGCATTCATGTGCTCCCTTTGTAGGGACAGAAACCATCCCCTGGACGGGTGGGGGTTTGGGGACAGTTTTTGATCAGTGTCAGATGTGCAACAACCACAGAAACCTCAGCACAGCTTTGGGAAGACAAGTGCAAAATCCAGCGCAGCCCTGGCTGTCCCCAGGCTCTGCCCACAGGAGGGTGCAATAAATCACGTGCCCACCTCGGCAGCCCTGCCGCAGCCCCCGTGCCCCGTGCCCACGCTTGTGCAACCAGCCCCAGCCTCCCCAGCCCACCGCCAGCGCGGGAGAGAGTGACCTGGGCCTCGCCATCCCCACCACCACTGGCCACGCTCTGGCCACGACCCCACTCGGATACCAGCCACAGACATCCCAAGGGACCAAACACTCCACAGCCTTCCACACTGGGGTGGAGGGTTGGCACCTGCGTGCCTGTCCTCGCCACTGGGTGAACCGTGCCAGCCATGCCAAGTGCAGGGAGGATGCCATGAATTTTTAAACTCCTGAAAGCACAAATGGAGTGGTTTGCCTGGCTGGGAGATGGGATTTCCGACACAGCACAGAGGCATTTGAAGATGCCTCTCCCAAGCTGCGCTTCCCCTGGGATGATGGGCCCGGAAACCTGGCACTCAGGGTCCAGGAATCAGGTCAGCCCTGTGGAACAGTAAAACCTTGGCCCAGGTGAAGGACCAAACTGACGGCCTCAGCACCCTCTGTCCAGGCTGTCCAAGCCCGGCACCCACCTGGCACCACGTCCCCCCAGTCCCTCTGCAGCACCTTCCTGTGACAGCGGGACAAACCCACGCACGCCCGACCGCGCAGCCCAGCTGTGGACACGCGCAGTGTGAGCACACGCACACACATGTGTACACATGTGTGCACACACGAGCTCTTCCCCTTTCCTTCTCTCTGGAGGCTGCTCAGGCCACACAGGAGCCTCGTTCCTTCATCGCCAAGTGGCAGCAGCACCGAGGCGCGGAAGCGCTGGACCCGCGCCGGCAGCTCTGCCTGCCGCACTGCCCGCGCCCCTGCCCTGGCCGTGCTCCCACCACCACGGCGGGAGAATCATAGAAATCCCAAAAGCTGCAGCCGAGGACTCGAGCCACCCCAGTGGCACAACTCCGACTGCCTTGGGGCTGGAGCGGACAGGCTGGGCAGGAGCTGTCAAGCTCTTACTCTCTGCTGAGAGGGAACCAGCCAGAAACACGTGTGAACCGGAAAGCAAAAAAAATCCTCCAGAGAGGGTGGCTTACCTGTTGGAGGTAGAGGAAGGCTGGAGGACAGGGGAGAGAGTGAGGAAGCATGCCTGAGTTGGAGACAAGGAGGCAGCCCGAGTTAGCCATGGAGCACAGCATGTGTCGACAGGTAGCCGTGGAGCTGTTCGCGGGTCCGTCCTCTTCCGCACACTGCTATCCACCGCTATCCTCGTCTTCCCGGCTGGCCCCTCGGGCTCTCCCCTCCTCGTCGTCCCTCCCGACCCCTCGGTGCTAGTTAGGAGGGTTCATCTGCGGCAGGCCGGCCGCGCCGCCGCCGGAGCAGCGCTTGGCTCTTCACTTCGGGGCCATTAGACACTGGCACTGAGCGCACGGTCTGCAAAGGGTGTGCGTGAGCCAGAGCGGAGCGGGAGAGAAAGGAAGGGGAGGAGGAAGGAGAGAGGGCTCGGGAGCGAAATAAAAGGGGTGGGAGTTGGAGGAGGAGGGGGAGTCCCCTGTGCATTCAGACATCAAACAGAGCTCTGTATAAAATGAAGAGAATCCGTAATGACATGAGAACAGCTGATCCCGCACTTAACCCCTCCACCGCCGCCGCCGCTCTGCAGATGGCTTCCCCGCCGCCCTCGCCACGCCGGCCACACGCTGGGGGAGCAGCCTGGCAGGATGGGGCCGAGCGGGCAGAGCCGTCTCCCTTCCCAGCGTTGGCTCCCGGGGAAGGAAGGGTCTTACCGGGCGCTCCGGCGGTGCCGCGGGAAGCCGTGCCGGGCAACGGCGATGGCAGCGCGCGGTCCCCGCGGCGGCGGGGCTGCCCGGGACTCCCCCATGCACACACACGTGCACACCGCCACGCTCTCGCTGCGAGGCGCCGGCGCCGCCGCGGGAGCCATGCAGCTGCCCCAGCTCCGCCTCCCCGGAGCCGCCGGCCCGCGCCCCGCACGGCCCCGCAGCCACGGGCGGCCGCGGGCCCGCGGCGTTCCCTGCCGGACCAACCGCAGCCTCACCGCTGCCCGCATGGCCCGGGCACCACTGCTCAACCCTGCCAAGGTGTGGGACCCCCAGGCAGGGCCCTGTGAGCCCCCCACCCGCCTGCCAGCCCCACAGGCATGGAGGGCTACGGGGACCCCTGCACCTCAGGGTGACATGAGGGGCCCTGCTCACTGGCACTGGTTTCCCTGCGCTCCCCAGAGCGATGGGAACCCTCTGNGGGCCCCCCAGCAGCCGCGGCACTGCCACAGGGTGCCTCCCTGGTGCCCACACCCCGGCACAGCATCACGCCCAGCTCTGGAGCCATGGCAGTGCCGAGGCTTCCAGGATGGCATCGTGCTGGGCATGTAGGAAACGAAACCTGGGCTAGGCTCAGTTTCCATTTTGGCCAAATGTGATGCACAAAGGCAGGGCTGTGCCAGCAGCTGCTGATGCTCTGTCTCTGCCGGAGCCTCCAGCACACGACCAGCCGTTTGGAGCTGGGATTTTCCACAGTATCCTCAGGCAGAGCGACATGCTGCAGTGTCCTGGTACACTCGCAGCAGTTACCGCTTCTGCTGCAGACACTCCAGAGCAGCAGTGTGTGGCACGGCCAGCCCAGAGCCACAAGGAAATCCTGCTGCAAACAGCTCTGGAAGAGCCATCCTGAGAAAGCGGTGTGTGGGGCCAAGGGAGTGCTAGCCCCTCCCAGAGGGTCCTGAGACTGGGGGGGACTACAATCCAAAGGGACTGCAAGGAGCCAGATTAGGGAGGGTATGCCAGGCCAGGGGGAGGCGCTGTCACCACCACCACCTTGTGGTACCGGGCGCCAAAAAGGTCCAGCAGTGACATCTGCTGCCAACAACAGCATCCCCAGGCACTGCTCCCTATGGGTGCCCCACTACAGCTGCTCCCCCTCCAGCTCCAAGGACCACGACAGATGCAGTGGCCTCGTCGGCACACTGTGGTGCTCAGACCTCACACTCCTACTGGTCTCCAGCTTCCCTTCCCAGGGTCCCCCATGTCCCTGGTGTCATGCCCTCTTGTGCACTCCAGCACCTGGGGAAGGAGGTGGGACAGCTCTGAAAGGGACAAGTGCATCCTCTCACAGCCCTTTGTGCAACTGAGGGGAGAGGAGCTCCCCCAGGAACCTGCACATCCAAGCACCACACAGACCCTGGTGCAAGCCAACAGACAGCTCCAAAGGCCCTGGGCCGGCCTGGCTCCACTGCAGCTCCTGGAGGTGGCAATGGCAGGGTACTGCCTGGCACACTGGCCTTGCAGTGCCCAACTAAGCAAACCACGTGAGGCAGGAACTGGGTCCAGGATGAGGTAATCTGCCCATCCTCCCCCACACCAGCTCCGGCCAGGGTGACTCAAAGGCATTCCTGGCCGGTGGCAGCACCACAAGTGCTGGCACTGCCCTGAGCCAGCAGCGAAATGGGCACAGCTCTGCGGGCTGAGCAGTGTTGGAGTCCTTGCTCTCCATCCTCCTGCCATCACCAACGCGTGCCTGGCTGCAGAGACGCCCCTCTGCAGCAGGGAGCCCCGGGGGACACTGGCTGGGCAGGGCAACACCGAGCCCCCAGTCAGCTCCAGTGGGGAACACCTTGCTGGCCACCACTAGCTGTTTTCCCTCACCCTGCTGCTCCCAGCGACACTGTGCCACAGTCCCAGCCAACAGCACTGGTGGTGGCACCAGGGCTGTGCCCAGCCCTGCAGAGCCGCAGCCTCAGAGGAGCACCTCCAAAACTGAAGCCTCCTGGAATGAAAGTTTATTTATCTGTTTAATTAAGAAGTGTTCACCAGGCACACAGACCCCATTCCATATGTCTCACTTACAGCCGTATCCCAGTAAAATTAAAGCTAATAAATATCAGCAGAGGGAAAGCAAAGGGCACGTGTGAGATATACGATCAAAGGCTGAAGTTGCACAGGGCTGCAGTTCTCAGCACATCTCTCCCTGCCCTTCGGGGCTGGGCTGGTGCTGCGCTCCCCTGCTCAGGATGGGGCTGCCTTTCCTTCAAATCAGCACAATTCCCAGTTTTTTATTTATTTTAAATGAACCCTTCAGGGCTCCTTGGTTTTGTTTTCTGGAAGAGGGAGAACAATGTGGCACCGGGACAGGAGTGGTCTTGGCCACTGTTCCACTGTTGGAGCCAAGGGACAGAGCCTGTACTGGGAGCACTGGTGGGCATGCATCCCCCAAACCACTGAGGGAACTTGCCAGGGGCAGCACAGCACATCTGGCTGCTCCAGGCACTGGGATGTACCAGCTACACAGTCGAGAGCTGTTGGGGAGTGCCCAAAGCAACCAGTGCAGTGCTGTCCTCTCCTTGGGAAATGCCAGAAGAGCTCAGGCTTCCTCCAAGGGACGCTCCACCATTTGGAAACTTTATCCATGAGGAACAAAGGCTCAGAGGTCCGTCTGGAGCCCCGTGCTTCCAGCCCCGCTGAGCATGTGGTGTCAGGTCGGCTGCAGCACATCCAGGTGCCAAGGGCCCTGCACGTGCTGCTCCAAGCCCTGAGCACCTGTCTGAGCTGCTGCCAGCCCAGTTCCATGCCCAGATTCCAACCCACAGGATGCAACGGGAAACCCAGTGCCTGGCACCACGGTCCCTCCTGGGACTCCTGCGCACCCTCTCCCAGCAGAGAGGGACGATGCAATGTCCATGGACCTGCTGGGGGTGCACAGTGCACAGCCATGGGGGACTGGGTGTCTCAGGGGCTGCCAGGGTCTGGTGTCTAACAGGACCCTGTGGTCCCTGCAGCACTCTCCCACAGGGAAAAGCTGGATGCTGATGCTCGTGAGAGCTGCCGAGGAGGGCTGCAGATCAGGCAAGACATGGCCTCTTGCCACAAGGGCTTTCGAGGCTGGACTGGTGAGATCAGGTGCTCCAGAGTCCCTGGGGTCATCCTGTGAGGGCAGTGCTGGCAGCCCCCCAGCACCCAGGAACATTGGCACCAACTTAATCCTCTGCTCCCACCCACTCCAAAATGTCCCCAAGCTGTGGCATTCATTAATTAAAAGCTCATTAGTAGTTATTCAAAGACATCAAGCAATTAGATGAAGGCATTGACAGATCTGAGCTGCTATGTGACAAGGAACATCCCATGGCAAGGAACGTCCATGTGGCAAGGAAAGTCCCATGTCCCCAGCACCCTGGCCACGGGGATGGCTCAAGCTTGGGGCACAGACCAGGACAGTGAGAAGGGACTGACAAGCCCCCTTGGCACCCTGTTAAACCTCTTCTTTCCCTGCTCCTTCCTCTTCCTCCAGCAGTTCTCAGAGGTCACTGGAGACACTGCCTGCTCTGAATTCCCAAAGATGGAGCACCCAGGTATGACCTCACCAGGTGAGGAGGGGACTGTGACCAAACCACAGCCAACATCTGAGACAGAAGCTGTAGCAGTAGGAGGGGAGCAGTAGGAATGGAAGGAAAGCGCGTGGAAGTTTAATGGGATCCAGGGAAAAAACTACCTCATTAAGATGTTCCTGACCCACTGCGGGAGGAACAGGATGGAGCCTGGGGATCTGTCAGCCTCTGGCCAGAGCTGCCAGCACCGTGCAGAACAGGAGAGCAGCTGGGCTGGCACCTGGGGATGTTCCACAGCCTCCCTTGTCACCCCCTCCTCCTCTGCCCTCGAGCCACATGGGCAGGGACAGGGGCCCTGGTGCTCTCCACAAATGGCACCTACTCGCAGCCATTCAGTGCCCCCATCATCCAGCACAAAGAATTGGTGCACAGGGACCTCCAGCAGCCAGTCCCAGCTCTGGCTCCCTGCAGGAGACACGGCAGCTCCACGGGGACACAGTTGACACCCCTGGCTGGGCAGCAGGAGCCAGAGCCTGTCACTGTGCCTGGCTCCTCGCCCCTGCCCACGCCACCCTTCCTGAAGCCCTTTCACTTGACAAAATATTTACATGACATGGCAATTAGGCTCCCTGGATTTAATGAGAATTAACCTGCAGCAACAGCACCGTGTCAGAGCAGCTGCTGCCGAGCACCTCGAGCTTACGGGCCAGGTGGGCAGCGCCGAGGGCCACAGCAGGAGAGACGGCTGTACCATGCTTGCAGGGTCACCAGGGCCAGGACCACGGCCACCACTGCTGGGGCCGGAGACACCACCATGGCCGGGGCCACCACCACCACCACCACCAGGCCTAGCACAGATTGAGGAGGAAGGAATGATGGAGGGTGACACAGGACTGATGGAGGATCATACAAGGAAGGAGCAACTGCAGACCAGGAACCTGAAATGCCTCATTTGCAGGGTCTCCCTCTTCCCTGAGAGCAGCTCCACTGCCTGACAAAGGGTCCCCAAGAAAAAGCACCCTCTGAATGGGCAGCTCTGCACTGTGCCTCACAGGCTGCCAGGGGGCTTTAGCAGCAGCCCCCAGGGTGCCAGCACATGGGACACAACAGGAGGGGTCCAAGACACCCCAAGCAGGGGTGTGTGTGGCACTGCCAGTGTGGGCACCGGCACTGGGCTGGGACCCACCTGACCAGCAGACAGGTGAGGTGGGCACGGGGGGAACACCAGGCTGGAGGTACTCTAGAAGCAAACACTCCATCCTCATAGTAAGATTTTTTAAATGCACAGAGAGGATGTTAGTGTTAAACAGGCGCTGTGACCCAGGGCACACTTTATAAATTGTAGTATTTACAGATCCCTTCTTCCCCTTACCCCACACACTCTTAATTTCTCTGGAATTACTGTTCATTTGAAGACATTTTGCTTTGGCATCTCAGCCTGTTGAGGTGTTGATGACCGAGCCACCACAGCACTCCAGTCATGCAGGGATCCCAGACCCTCTGCTTCTTCCCATGCCGTGATGGAGAGACGCCCACAATGCCAAGAAATGACGCTCTCTGCTCTTCCGGGAGCACAGCCCTTGCCCTGCCCTTCCCAGCAGAGCTGGGAATGCCACAATGCAGTGTGGGACTGGCTGGCCCGGGCTGGCTGGCTCTGTACACCACATGGGACAAGGAACAGAGACCCTGGAGTGCCACTGCCCCACAGCCAGTGTGGGGTGGGAAGCTGTGCCTGGAGCTCCCACGGGAACAGGCACCCCACACTGCCCGTGCCTGCTCAGCCGAGATCTGCAAAGCCACACAGCTCCGCTGTGCTCTCGCAGCTGTGATGGGTCGTTACGTCCCTGGGCAGAATTAGCACCGAGGCAGGAGACTCTGCCAGCCCTGACAGGCTCTGGACCCGTGGCAGCGCTGACACCCCTCATGACAAAGCACCTTACACCCGAAAGCTGCTTCCCTGAGAAACAATGAATTCGTATTATCCTCTTCCTCCTCTCCATAAGCTCCTTTCCCCACATCCCCCTTTGCCTGCCTCAGCCCACTCTGTTCCCTGCTCCCAAATCCAGGGGAGCACAACTCCCTGGAGCATGTAAGCCCCACCAGACTGCTGCAGCCCCCCGGCCCCTCGCCATCTCTGAGGGAGTGGGAGGGAGCAGGTGAAAGGAGCTGATGCCACTGGCTTTCAGCCCCAGTTGGGGGGCTGGGATGGCAAGGGAAAACCCTCAGATGGTGTAGAGCTTGATACAGACCAGCTCTTGCAGTTCTGAGGAGGGAGTGTAGCTCCATGGGGGACTGCTGGCTACAGCTCTTGAGCCATCTGCTCACTGTCCCAGCCACACTCAGCCTGGGGCTCACACTCCCCAAGCAAAGGGCCTGGACAGGCCCTGTCACGTCCCCTCCTCTCCATCCCTGCACAAAGCTCTCGAGATCCGGGTAGGTCTCAGCCTATCCCCCCTCCAGCCATGGCCTGTGTGCTCTGCTCACGCAGGGAGAGCTGAATGCCCCGTGCCCAGCCCACTCCCCAGCCACGCCCCTGACTCTGGGCTCGGTAGGGGAACAAAACTATGCATCCCCCCAAGTCTCACAACCCCTGAGCAGGGACTGCTGTGGAGGGACTTTGGGGTCCACAAGGGGATCTCAGGGTCCCCATGGTAGCCTCAGGAATTTCAGGGATAAAATGTGGTGGCTGCTCCACAAGCAACTGTCAAGATCCTGGGTGGGCACTGTGAGAGGGGGCTGCTGCTCCACACAGCCCTGTCACCTGAATGTCCCACTGTCACCACAGACCCATGCCCTCTCCCAGGACAGCTCCCAGGCAGGTGCCAGAATCCACCAGTGACCACCAAAGTACAGCTGGGGCAAGGGTTTGATGGTGGGCCGGGGAGGCAGCTTCTGCCCATGGCTAGCACCACATGGAGCTTGGACACGGCAGTGCTGAAGCAGGAGGGCAGCTGGGGGTGTCCTCAGCAGGGACGAGGCAACAGTGTCCAGGTAGGGACCCCTGTCCCTGCCCTGGTCCTTCCCAAGGCCAGGCCTGTCTCCAGCACTGCAGCCCATCCCCTGCCTGCTGCTGCCGGCCTGGGCAGTGAGGCTGACCACAGGGGGAATCTGACCACAGCCAGGGAGTGGCAACGGTGCGAAACCATCCCAATCCTGAGCGAAACCTCAGCAGCCAGGGAGGGAGTGCCCACCCCTGGCAGCGGTACCTACCCAAAAATACATCATCATGTCAGCGGCGGGGGCTGAGGCGCTCTGCGGGGATCGCTGGGAGGGCGATGGGCTGCTCCCGACGCGGGCTGCACCGGCCACCGCTCCTCCTGGCTGGGCTCCGTCCCCTTCGGCGGTCCCGGAGCCCTGCGCTCGCCTCCCTCCCTCGCGGCGTGAGGGAGCGCTCGCCGCGGTTCAGAGCCGGCGTCCAGACTCCGACATGCTGCTGGGGGAGGGCAGGAGCCGGACGGCCGCCGCGGGGCAGCCCCGGTGGGCAGCGCCTTGTCCACCCCAGGGAAAAATGGGAGAGGAAGAAAAAAATTAAATCCTCTCCAGTGTCTTCGAGGACCAAAGGGAAGGGCGAGCGTGTGAGGGACGCCAACCCCAGGGGTGAGAGGGTCCGGGACCAGGCTGGGCGTTGGGGGCACGGCAGCGGCCGTGTGGGCGCTCGCTGGCGCAGCGTGGGCTCCCGCTGACACTCCGAGGAACCGATGTCCTGCCTCAGCGTTTTTCAAGCTACCCTGTCAATAAGGGAATCCACCGCTCACAGTTAACCTGCGAGGTGCCAGCCGGCTCCCGGCCCCCACCGGCCACAGCAGATTCCAGAATCCCCTGCTCCCATCGCAGGTCCTGGCCCCAGGGATGCTCAGCTGCGGTCCAGCTGGGATGACCTGTCCTGGGAGGCCCAGCATCCCCCCCTTTTTTGGAGCAGCCGAGCAGCAGCCCGAGGGGGACAGAGCCAGCAGCCCCCAGCCCCCATGTGCAATGAGGAGCCATGGGGACAGTCTTTGGAGCCCGGGATGTGGTCACCATGGGCTGCACGAGAGGGCACCCAGAAATCACAACCAACGCCAGGGCAGCCACTCCTTCCTTGAGCCCCAGCACTGCCCCCCCAGCAGACCCCCGGACAGAGCAGCAGGACCAGACAGGGGACACAGTGAAGAGCTGGCCACGACGTGGCCCGTGGGGATAAGTCAGAGGGTCCTGCACACAAGCCCCAGCCGCCCCTGGCACACAGCGCAGGCTTGGCAGCCAGGCAGTGCTGCTCCTCAGGCACTAAATCTCTGTCCTCCAGGAGCACGGCACAGTGGAAGGAGCAAGGGGACCATGAGCACTGAACCAGGCGTGGTAGCAAGGGAATAAATAAAGATAAGGAAAGCAGAGGAGTGAGGGGGGCAGCAGATTGGTCTCCAGGGCCCAGCTGGTTCTGACATCTACAGCCCCATAATCATATTCAGAGCAGCACCAGGCTGGAGGCAGCTCTCCTCCAGCACAGCAATAAACGAGAGCAACACTCTCAATAATTCAGCACCAGGAGAGGGTGATAAAGCAGCAGAGGCACCACTGCAGGCAGCTGGGCTGGGGGGCCTCCCTGCTCCCTCTTATATCTCAGTGATCCAAACCCTTTCCTCTCTCTCTGTGCCCTGTAAATGCAGCCCCAGCTGCGACGTGGGGTCCCAGCCTGCCAGACCCCCCAGCCCTGCAATATGGGACAGACAGAGGGGCCCAGTGCAGCAGAATGAAACCCCTCCATCACCAGCAGACTAAACCTCGGGGGCCACCGGGCAGGGTGCAGAACTGTCCTGGAGTCAGGGCAGGGCCAGCAGCAGAAGCACCTCCCCAGCTCTTCCCAGCACCATTCCACCTTCTCCCATTGCAGCCCCCCACACCCACACAAACAGAGCCCGGAGCCCCTGTGCCAGATCCCAAACCTCCCACCCAACCAGGCACGGGGCAGCTGAGCTGCAGGACACCCACCCCGCTGCCTTCCCCTCCGCCGCAGACACAGCTCTCCAGACACAGCCAGTGGCCACAGCCCAGCGCGTTCCAGCAGCCCCAGGACTGACTGTGACCTCTGACCCCACACAAGGAGGGAGCAAAGCCCCCTCCTCAGCACAGGAAGCAAACCAAGACATCAGCAAACACACGGGTGGCAGAGGTGGGGGCAGCGCCAGCCCCTTCACCGCTGCAGCTGACCAGCACAGCCCGGCCTTCGTCCTATTCATCCTGGCTCGTGCTGCCTGCAAGCCCTGCTCTCACCCAGACTTTCTGCTCCTTCTAGTAGCTCTTTTTTCACATTTCCCACGGTTCTCAGGACCCTTCCAGACCATAACCCCCTCCCAGCAGGTCACCTCCATCCTTGTCCTGTCTGTGCCAAGGATGGGAGTGATCCCCTGCCAGACACCTCTTCATTGTTCTGCGTGTTGGCAGCTCCTGTAGCACAGTGCCACTGCCTTGGCCCCCATCACCCCCCTGGTCCCACTGGCACCCCCAGCCCATGCCAGGGCCCACAGCAATGGATGCACCAGACTCATCCTCTCCAGCCCCTCGCCTTTCTTTGCTCCTTTGCTTCACTGGCTTTGACAGGGGAGCACTGAACTCAGTGGGATGGACCTTGGGGGGATGTGGGGGTCCCCTCTGTGATGGGATCCTCCCACTGCTGTGAAGTCCAGCAACGTGAGGGTAGGACAGGAAGGAGCCAGCCACACCTGACCAGCGGGCACCAGGCTGGCAGAGGGCATCTGGTCTAGTCCAGCTTCCACATACATCAGCCATGACCTGCCTCAGCCCAGGGACACTGTGAGCCGCTGTGACGCCTCCCAGACCTGGGGACGAACATCTCCTGTGGCGGGCAACTGCCAGGTCAGGGTCAGAATGGGGCTGTGGGCTGCTCTTTGCCCTCAGTAAGGACAAGGTCCCTGGCTCCTCCAGGGATGGCTCCTGGCAGCCACACAGAGTATGGACAGACAGCAAGTCAGCACACACAGACACTCACAGGCACGCCAATCTCAGCTCTCCTCATGCAGGATTCATGTCACACCTGTATGGGGGACCTGGGGGCTGCTGGCAGAGGGGAGTGGGCAGCCCTCCTCCCATCCATCCCGAGCACAGCTCTGTGCCCACGAGCTCCTGCCTGATCCCTGAGCCACAGGCTGAGGGTGCTGCCCTGCCCTGGCCAGCCCCGCACCAAGCACCCACTGCCAGCCCCACACATGCAGGTTTAGCGTGCAGGAGGGACCCCAGGAGCAGCCAAGGCAGCGCCCAATGCAGCCACTGGATCCAAACCCTCCATACCTTTTATTCAGCCCAGCTCCTCCTGTGGTGCTTGCACTGGGCTCTCTAGAAAAGATAGGGAAGAGGAGGAAGAATTAAAATCAATGATCATCATCACTAACCTGTTACAGTCAATGCCATCTCCTCATTGACTGCACAATGCTGGGATATGAGCATGGACGTGAGTGTTATTCCCCGGGCACTGGGAAGCCTGTGCTGGTCAAGAGCTGGTGGCCAGCCCAGGGGCTCAGCCCAGGGCAGCCAACCAGCATCAGCACCCACCAGCACCATGCCCAGGGTGATGGGCACAAGAATCCCTGCCTTCAGTTCCACCAGTGCACCTTGAACCCAACCGAGCCCATGAACTCCCACAGACTATGGGCCTTGTCCTTGGCTCCCCCAGAACCCTGGAAGCACAGCCCCACACACCCCCACGGTGTGGGACAGGGCACAACTGTTGTCGAAGCGCTGGCTGCACATCTGGGTTGGTGTGTCCCAAACCTCCTGCCCACACCAGTAGAGCAACATGCTCCTGTGAGGAGCAATCCCTGCGGCACACATCTCCACTGCTGTCCTGGCTCTGGGCACTTCTTGGAAATTAAGCCAAATTTCAAAGAAAACTTCCTGAAAGCTGCACTTCAACTAATTGGCTTTTGCAGCATGGCCAACGCAAACATTCATCAATCATGTTAGACCCTCAGAAATAATGAGAATGGCTGATACATCCCAGGAGTGGTTAAAGAATGGGGGGGGACTGTGTCTGTACCCGCTGCTCTGGAGGCCTGCAAGTGCTGAGTCCCACTTGCCCAACAGCTCTGCTCCCACGCACTGGAGCTGCAGTGCTCAGCCCCCACAGCACCCTGAGGTGGGTGTGGGTGCAGGGGCCCCATGCCTGGACATTGCTCCAAGCTCATGGCCAATCCCAGTGAGCACATGGCCCACGGATGGTCCTGAGGCCCCTCCGGTGATGGCTCAGGAAGTACAGAGACTGTTCCCAGGCACTCCTGTTAGCAAACACGGTTCTCATCCGCTCAGCAGGATAATTAATTATGGTAATTCCTGCCTCAATGAATCAGATTCATGGAGGAGTACAGCTCATTAGGCTGGTGCTGACTTCCATTAGCACTCATGATAAAAACCCTCCAAACACTCTCACCCAGCACGATGCATTCACCAGGCTGGGGGTCTCCCCTCCCTCCAGGCCAGGGCAGACCCAGCTGTGGGATGTGGGTGTCCTAAAAAAGATGGTTGAGAACTCCCTGGTTCCCAGCAGTGTGATGACATCCCTGCACCTGCAGGCCTGGCAGACCCGCCTGCCCCCCAGCCACCACTCCCGAGCTCTTCCATAGCTCCACCAAGGAAGCACCCACCAGGATCCAGGCTGGGACCAGGAGATGGCACAGCAGGCCCAGAGCACTCCAGCAGTGGGGCTGGGAGTGCTGGGAGTGCTGAAAGTGTTGCAAGTGTTGGGAGTGCTGGGAGCCCAGTCTGCCTGCTCTGCAATGAATAATTGACGCCACACGCTCCTGGGGGAGGCTCAGCAATGGGTAACGCCGCATTTCCCAAACACATTTCCCAAGAAAGGCGCCTTCTGAGAAGCTCCCCACAGCAACGTGGGGCCCCCCAGGCAGGATGTGCCTCAGCTGGGATGTGCCACACTCGCTGGCACAGACAGGGAACCACCAAGCCCAGCCCCAGCCCAGGCAGAAGCCTCTGGTGGTCCTGGCACCACAGGGAGAGGAGGCTCAGCCAGAGCCTGCCTGTCCCACGCGCCAAAGCAGGAGAGGGAAAGTCCTGGCAGAGCGTTGATGGGAGGCAGGCAGGAGCAGCTCTGGGCAAGATCTGGGGGGGATCTTGATCCAGTCTCCACTTTTCTGGCAGAGGTCCAGGCTGATCGACTCTACCTGGAACCTCACAAAGCCTGAAAGGGACCTGCTACCAGAATAGGTGATCCCAACCCAGCTAAAACCACCTGGATGAGAATCAGGGGGTCTGCACAAGAAATGCAACCCGTGTCACCCCGCTGCACAGATCCCATGAAAGCTGCACCTCATCACCCCCTATTCCCATGCTGCAATATGAGGCAGGCCTGGCTCTCATCTGCTGGGAAACTTCTTGGTAGCTTCTCAAAGTACATTTTAAGCCCCATTCCCTCCACCAAAAATCCTAAATTAATTTTGCTTTTAATTAAATTCATTAGCAAAGATTATCTGGCTGAGGAACAAAAATGTCCCACCCCTCCCCCCACAGCCCTCTCTATTTATATCCCCATATACAGAACAGCAGCGAATATTTCTTTATGGGCCATTAAAGGTTTAATGTTTAATTTATAACCACCTTCTCTGGTGGGTGGGATGGCCAGGCACAATGTCAACATTTTTAATTAAATGAGAAGGGATTTCTTTTTTTTCCCCCCACTAAGGAATATAAAACATCCCGTTCTCAGTAGCATTGGAGGCAGGGGCAGGAGGGGCAGGGGCTGGGGCAGAGGCTGGCTCCTGCACAGCAGCTCTCAGGACATGTTTCCCCTGGTGCTCGGGGCCAAGCCAGGGCAGTTCCACATTGCTGGCCAGGAGCTGAGACGTGAGATGCTTGGAGGAGCTCTGGTGGGGTGGGTAAAGGGCCATCAGCAGGACAGCCATCACAGGACTGCTCAGAAGAGTCCTCCAACCAGCAGCTCAGGCCTGGGAAGAGAGGTCTCATCCTGGGGACAGGGACAACACATGGTGCTGCCCCCACTTTAGGAAGCCCCTCCCTGCTCCCAGCAGGGTCCTGGCACGGGGCTGAGCACCAGCTCCTGTGCAGGTCCCTCGGGGGGCAGAGGTGAGACTGTGGCACTGCTGCATTCGGCACAGCCCATGCCAACATCTCTGGTCACCAAACCCCAACTGAGTAACAGCTGTGAACCTCCCAGCCAAAATCCTTCCTGAAATTTCTGCTGGTCACTGGCATGTCATCCTGCCCGGTGACTGCAGCTCCTGTGGCATCACCACCTCCTTCCTGCCGGTGAGGAGATCAAAGTGCTTCCCATGCCCGAGTCACGCATGGAACCCACCGAGAGCCACGTGGCACCTGCTGGCACGGCAGACACCGCTGGAGGAGTCTGGCACTCCTGACATCCCACTGGCATCCCTCCCACAGCCCCTCATCCCACCCCACTCACCACACGGGCACAGGAGCTGCAGGGCAGCATGTCCTGTGCTGCCAGCACCAACAGCCTCAGCAGGGCAGTGCAGCCCTTCCTGCCTGGGCAGTGGTGAGGGGCAGCTCCGAGCAGGCAGGTTCCCATTAATGGAGTATTTTATCTTACAGGAGAGATTAAATCTCTGTACAGAGAAGCGCAAAAGCGCTGAATCAGCAGCTAGCTGGAGGTGGCAGGTCCAGCCAGGAGCATTTGGCTCCAGCACAGCCTGTCAGTGCTTCATCCTCCTGCATCCACACTCTGCCAGACACTGCCAGTCCTGAGCACCCCACCACACCCTGTTCCCTGCCCTTGCAAGTGCCGAGGTGGCTGGAGGAGCCACATGCAGCTCCTCGCACTGCCTGGCGGCCCCATGCCAGCCCTGTGCTGCACTAACACACCCAGAGCAAGCCAAGCGCCAGTGGCATGGGTGAGCTGCCTTCCTCCCTCCCTTGCCATCCACTGCACAGCACGGATGGGCTGGCAAGAGGTGTCCCGGCACGGCTGCCATGTCCACAGCAGCATTCCAGGGCGTAGCCCTCAGCCAGCATCCGTCCCTGCGGGCTCTGCTCCCACCTACACCTCAACGGGGTCCCTCACAAAGGCACATTCCTACTCCCACGGACGTGGCTCTCCTGCCCAGCGCTGGCTGTGTGGGCTCCGACGCCAAGGAGGTGGCAGAGTGGCCACTCGCTGCCCACACGAGTGCGCTCACGGGAGCAGGCATGCAAGGGCCGGCTGCGGGGAGCCAGCAACGGAGCAGGGATGGCACTGTGCTGCTCACTAAAAGCATGAGTGTCACTAAATCAATAATTCATTTACTTTAATGAGATAAGTACTTGGAAAACTAATTGCAAACCTGCTCCATTTACTCCAACCCATTATAGCCTTTAATGTAAATGGCAGGATCGCTGCTGGAGGAAGGGGAAGGGCTTTGGGTGGAAGATTGTGTCGTCCTTCCCCTTCTTCTAAGAAAGAGAAATATCAGTCATCAGCTGGGACAGTAGAAGCCAAAAGAGCCGGTGTAATCACCATGTGGAAGTGCTGATGACGGAATCACTGCATAGAAACACTGACGGCAGAGCAAAGGGAAAACCCAGTTACTCCCTGGAATCACCACTGTCCCTCTGCCCATGCTGCCACCACAGAGGGATCTCCCAAGCTGGGATGTGGCTTCACTCTTCTCCTGTGCCACAGACTCCCACCTGGAGCACTGCTGGACGTGCACCTGCTGCAGGTGGTCACTGTAATGATCTGTGGCCGCTCATTATAAACCCGGAGCTCTATCTCTGGCACAGCATCCCCCCGTGCTGGCAGCTGCCAGCTCCTCTGCCTCAGATGGTGCTGCCCCTTCCCACCCCTTCAGCCCCTGTCAGCCCCCACGTGCCTGGGGAGCCAGAGTGGGCAGGGGTGTCCTGCCAGGCCCCAGCACTTTCCTGAACAGGAGTAAAGGAGTTGTGGCTCCCGGCAGTAAAGCCGCTGTGTTCCTGAACCGCAGCCGGAGCAGGAGCTGGCTGCCAAGGACTCACTTCTCGCTTGCTGGAGCAAATGGCAGGTCATAAAAAGGAACTGTGACAGAAAAGAAAATGTTCCAGAGTCCACAAGGACCAGTCCAGGGTAAATCCATCTGCTCAGCAATTTAGCTAGAAAATCCTTTCCAATCATCCATGCTGTAGGTCCTTCATTCCCTGCTGGTGCCTATGGTCAGGGCCTTCCCCACTCCTGCAGCTCACACGGGGTTCATGGTGCTGGGTGATCCCAGAACACCTCCATCAGGGACACTCAGGGAGGGGTCACACCATCCCTTGTAGAGGGTTTCACAGTGGCATCGGCTATGGCGGCTCTTTCACAAGCTATTGGCTCACTCAGAAGAGCACATCGTCCTTCCCAGGTCCCATATCCATGGCACCATTTGCGGGATGCAAGAGGGCTCCCAGGGAGTGCAAATCCCACCCGGAGCTCCATGAGCAGCCCTTGCACCTCCCAGGGGAGGTTGCCCTGGGAGCCATGGCCGAGGAGAGCTGGGATAATCCTGCCTGGCTTAGAACTCAACAGCTCAGCCTTGCACAGCCACTGCAGAGATCTCCCTGCAGGCATCCCACTGAATCCCACCTCAGCCACTCCTGTCTCACAGAAAATCAATGGCAGGCATCTCAATTAATCACACCAGGGGCAAATTGATTAGAAGCCTAAATAAGGTCAACATGGTTGTCTGCTTATAGGGTGGGACCCCTTAATCATCATTTTATCTTCAACAGGCTGCAGAAGCGGCAATCACAGCAGCTCAGGAGTACAGAGGGATCTGCACTGAACTCCTGCAGCTTCGGGGGCCTGTGGCACCAGAGCCATGGCTCTGCCATAAGGAGCTGCATTCCAGCATGCGGCAGCCACCAGGCACAGGCAGCTGAGAGCCCCAAAAGTGGGAACAGCGAGAGCCCCAAGTGGAGGCCCCAATGCCCAGCTGTCACCTCCAGCTCCAAGGTGAAAAAAGCAGCAAAGCACTGCTCTGGGTACAGCACATCCCTCTGACCCCACACCAGCTGGGAGGTTCCTTTGGCTTCTACTGTCCCAGTTGATGACTGATACTTCTTTCTTAGAAGACACCATCTCCCCCCCAAAAGTCCTTCCCTTTTCTCCAGCAGCATTCCTGCCACTTACGTCAAAGGCTATGGCTGGGGTAAAGGACAGAGCCATGACTGCTCCTCTGGTCCCCATGACCCGAGTGCCGCCCACAACCCCTTCGGCACTGGACACACCTCACTCACTCACCTGACGCTGCCCCAGGCACCCACCACCTCCTTTTGTTGTAAATACTGGTATAAATATTATAATTTGGTTTAATATTTAATATAGTCGGGTTAAATAAGCATTCCCAGCCCCATAAATAATCATTAACGGAGGATTCTAATTGTGCTGTTGGGATCCAGCTTCATGACTTATTTAGCGGGCAGACGCTCTTCCCCTCCACGCTCCCCACATGCTGTAAATTAACCTGTGGCTCAACCTCTCCATGAGAACCCGGTCGGACACGGCACAAGGAGACAAGGATCCACTCCAGGATGACACCAGGATGTGGGGCTAGGAGAATGCCTGGGATGAAGCCAGTGGGGACAGCGGAACCAGAGCAGCTGGAGGAGCCCAGAGGAGCTGGAGGAACATGGAGCAACTGAGCAGGACAAGACTGTGAGAGAAAATGATGGGTATCGGGGCATCCTTGGCACTGCACACCTGGGCATGGCATGAGCCCTGGAGCAGAGGTAGGTGAGCCACAGATGAGGAGCACCACCCTCACCCCCGCTCACCCTGGGGTGGCATCAGAAGGGACACAGAGACACAAAGCACGGCCAGGCGAGCAGAGAGCATGGGAGGCTTTTATCCCAACCACAAACCTACTGCGAAATTAATTGGAAACAATAGCAAAAAAAGAAACAAACCCCAAAGCACCAAACCCAATGTGCGGGGAACTGGCCAGGGGTGAGCATTCTGAAAGCACAGAGTGCAGACACGAGGACAAGCACAGTGCAGGAGAACCTCCATGTGAGCGTTTTCCCCTCAAGGGATGTACTGATGCAGTGCTGTAAAAAAAAGGCTGGGGTTTTCTTTATGTAGCTTCATTTCATCTTGAAACGAAAAATGACAAAAGTAAATGGGAAGAGCCCCCTCTCCGGTGAGCCCGGCTGCAGCCACCGTGCTGGACCCGTGGGTGCCCTCAGCTCTATGCCCAGGCAGGAGCATCTCTGCGTGCCAGCTCCAAAGGCCACAGTGTGTACACCAGGAGCAGTGAGGATACCAGCCCCAGGGAAACAGGCACGTCCTGCTCCCCAGACACCTTGGGGTGCTCCTGCTCCCACTGATGCCAGCAGGATGTTCACATTCAGAGTCTATCTCCAAAGCGTATCCCATGTCCTTTGGATATTACGCAGGGAGAGACGCCTGGGAGGTCTCCTGTCCAACTAAGGGATGCAGCAGAGGGGACCCAAATGTGACAGTCCTGCTAGAGCAGTTTTCCTGTCTCTGGCACGTCTGCTCCAGGCGCTGCTCATCCCGAGCACGGGTGCCCCAAACAGTGCCAATCCTGCCTCTGGGCTGAAGCTCTATGGGAAAGGTCCTGCTTTATCATTATTTGTCAGGATTTATATGAAAAGGGGATAGTTCATCTCTAAATGTAACAATTTGGAAGAACAGCCCTCCAGTGGCCTCCTCAGCTAGCATGGCATCAATACCATCGATTGCTAAAAATAACTGATAGCTCTGGCCCACCACGGTGGGGGAATGCTCATTCCCGCTCTAAGACCCCAAACAACCCCTGCTCCAGGGCCCCAAACCACCTGGACACTGAGTCCCCAAACCACTCCCTGAACCTTGCCCATTGGCAGCACAGCCCTTTGTGTACTCCAGAGGAGAGAAAGTGAGAGCTGCCTGTCTGTGGGGGTACACCAGGATCACCTGGCCAGATAACACCAGCACGGCACAGCGCTCTGTCCTGCCACCTTACTGACCTTCCCAGGACAGGAACAAAAACCACATGGGGATGAAAACGATCAAACACAAGACCATAGTTAGGGAGAAAGAGTTAGCTTGTTGAAAATGAGTCTGACTTAACAGAGAAGAAATAAAGTTTTTTAAAATTAATGACACAAATGTCAGCCCCATTGTGGGGATATTAAACTCCGCAATTATTTGATGACCTTCCACAGAGTTCCATCCCTCATCGTGCCTGCAGCGAGGGGGACATGGACAGCACTGGGGTGGCAGCACCTGCTACAGTGTGGGAGAGGTCCCCAGCAGTTTCCCGGGGCTGGTGACAGCCCACCCAGCACAGCCTCCCCTCCTCACTGCTGGGATTCTCTGCTGACGCTCTGCATGTGCTGTGCTAGGCAACTGCTTGTGGGCCAGTGCCCACCCAGCCACCTGTCCGTGCTCACCAGGGCAGCTGCTGCTCCTGAGAACACAGCAACACTCTCCTTGCAGCCTGCCCAGCTCAAGTAGGGGCTACAGGGCATCCTAGTCACCCATCCCCTTGGCCAGGTGAGTACAGGGCACTGGGCAAAGCCTGGCCAGTTCTGGTGGCAGAGCAGCATCACTCAGTCCCTCCAGCAATGAAAACACCCTCAAAAGAACCCATCCATAAGCAGAGAAACACACACTGTTCCTGTAAAAGTGACTTCAAATCCTTCAAGACTCATCCTGATGCTGGCAGGGGCTCTGCCAGAATCTGCCACTGGAAATAGGATGAGTCTGTGGCGTGCAGTGCTCTGAGGTCACTGTGGCAAGTGAGCAGTGGCCCTGCTGCCACAGCGAGGGGCATGTGGGGGTCACGTTGTGAGGTCACAGCAAGGGTAACAGCTCACTCCTGCGCCGCCCTGCCCCAGCAAAACCAATCCTGGAGCTGCTCAGGAGCTGGAGCAATGAGCAGATGCTCTGGAGGTGAGGGGCTCAGGCAGCACAGGCGAACATGCATGCGACAGGAGGGAGAACACACGTGTGCACAGGGCAGTGCATGCGGCACAGCCAGAGCAGAGTTATTTGTAAATAATCCTTAATTAATAAGAGTCTCAGGCCAGGATGGCTCAGTGGATTCCATGCAGGGACAACAGCAATCTCCATTCTTCCAATTCTCAATTATAGCTTCGGGGAGGGAAGCAGGAACTGGCCAGGGTGAATTAGAGAGACTTTTGTCACGTTTAATATCACTTCATTTTGCAGACTGCTGACACAGCAGGATTTCACAGCTTGGAATTTATGGTTCTTTTGAGAGACATGTGCAAAAAAGGAGGAGAAAATACCCTGCCATCAGCACAAAACCATCAACTCTGCTGGGCAAGAGCCGAGGTCTGGGGGGACCCCCCAGGGATCCCCAGGAGAGCAGAACTGGGGATGGAACTTGGCAGGGCTGGGGTGCAGCACCTGATTTCTCAGCTTCAGGTGAGTGCATCAAGGGGTCCTGCGAGAGCCGGAGCTGCCCTCTGGCTGGGGTGTCCATGTCCCCCAGGTCCTGCTCACTGCACTCCCACTCGTGGCTCCTGAGGAGCAGCCATGCCGGCAGTGCCAGGGACAGTGCTACACACTGTTACTCAGCCCCAAGGGGGTTTTATGCAAAATGACACACAATATAAATGACTGTTGTAAACAGAGAGTTTAATAAAGGGCTGTGTGTGAATTTTACAGCCTCCCCAAGGATAATTAAAATTATTTATCTACTTACCTAGCTTGCCACCAGAGCAGTCTATTAATTATTATCTATTACACAGGGCCTGCTTTGCATGCTGCCGGAGCACTGCCTGCCACCAGCACCCACAGGAACGCACAGCAGCACCGGGAGGGCTGTGAGCCACCACGACCCCAGGGTGACCCCGGGGTGACCCCGGGGTGCTCTGGACCCCTCACAAACCCTGTGGGAGCATGAGATACTCAGGATCAGGTGTTTCTCTACCAACCTGTGGCCAGATTTCTAAAACCTGCTCGGTTTTAAAAAACAGCAGCTCCTCACTCAGAGCCAGGGATGGAGTGGAGCCTCAGGCAGAGGGTGAGACAATGCTCTACCTGCTTGACTCCAGCAGCAGGCAGCCACAGGCACCCGGGATGGTTGAGGGAGATGCCACCAGTACCCCCTCATTGTGCAGCCCCTTGAGGGCCAGAAGCCCCCAAGAGAGTGCAGAGGGCCACCAAGGGGCACGGCAGAGAGGGTTTACAGGAAGAGGCAGCTGTACCCCTGGCCATCCCGCAGCAGCCTTGCGCAGTGCTACTTTCTCCTCTCCATCTCCTAGTGTGACAGAGCAATCATCCGTGCCGAGGCTCTGGGATCCCCCAGCTCCTCTCTGCACATAAGGAGACCTCAGGGGGCTCCACTGTGCAGGCGCTTAACGTTGCTTTATTATCTTAATAAACCCAGGGATGCTGCCAGAATGTCCGAACGCACCCTCCCCTCTGCAGGAGCGGCCGGAGTGGGGAGGACAGCCAGGGAAGGAGCGGTGGCAAAGCTCCTGCAGCCCTGCCGGCACCCAGAGCCCTCGGCGAGGCATGGCCCTGAAGCCAGGGGCCTCAGAGCAGCCTGTTGGGAGTGGAGGATCCAGCTGCTCCCTGCCATCGTGGGCACCATGAGCTGTCAGCTCTGCCCGTGTGCCATTAATCACTGCCGCAATCACTTTCCCTGCCTGTCCTGCCCGGCCCCAGCACTGCCCTCAGCAGCCCCGTGCACCTGCGGGAGTGGGGCTGCTGTGGCACCTCGTGCTGCTGCCAGCACCAGCCCTGCTTGGACGCCCTGCAGCCCCCAGGACATGCTGTGACTGGCTGTGTCCAGGACCTTCCCTCTTGCTGACTAAGCTCCAGCAGGTCCAAGTCCTGATACTGAGGTCCTGGCTGGTGGCACAAGGCAGAGTGTCCCCAGAGGCTGGTGGCAGCTTGGCAGAGAAGCCTGTTGTCCTTCAGCAGCCATTGAGGCATCAGGGCTGCATGAGAGTGGCTCCATCATTAGGAGGTGGAGTCCCTCAGCAGCCTTCTGGGGGTATTTTCATCTCCCAGTGTGGCTCCTCTCCCTCAGCCCTGCAGGTCCTGGTTCGTGGCACTGCCGGCTTCTCTTTGATCCTGCACAGTTACGCTCCCAGTCTCACAATCTAATAAAAGCTGCGTGATCGAATTCCAGGTCATTACTCAAGGAAAGAGACCCCCCCCACGCTTGCAGCAAGAGCTCCAACCCAATTACAGCGTACCCAGTGCTTCTGCCAGCTGCCTGCCACGTGCCAGCCTTGGCAGGCCCTGTTGCCATAAGCAAGATGCAAAAATGTCGGTGGAGGTGCTTGGAGGCTGTGTCAGGGCGTTCTGGTCAGTACGGGCTCCTGGCGAGGCAGGGGCAGCTGCTCGTGCTCAGCTCCCAGCAGCACCAAAGCAGCTCTGAACTCTGCACCCTCCTTCTGCCCTCCAGGACTGCTGGCACAGGGACGAACCACCCCATGGAATATGGGTGATCCAGAGCAAGCAAGGCTCACCCCCCGGTCCTGCCACCTTCCCTTCTGTGCCTGCACCAGCCCCAGCCCCGGGGACACCCGTTGTTTGTTCTCCCCTAAGCCACAGTGGTGCGGGGCCGCTCGCACTCCATTATGGAGAGAGCTCACGCTGCAGTTCTGTTGAGCTTGCAGAAACAGCAGCCTGTGAGGAGAAACCCACCCTGGCACGGCTGCGCTCACTTGGGATGATGGACGATTATGGACCATCTGCACTTCCAGGAGGGTATGGATTTATGGGCAGCACAGACAGTTTGCAGAGTGTCCATTACTATAACTCATCGGCCTCTCCAAAGCTGTGGTGATCGGCCCCTCCGTTGCTGTTGTGGGGAAGTTTGCGTTAAGTGCTGGCAGGAAGGAAAAGTGATTTCCCAAACTCTTTCACATCTGCGGAGCTGGGGAGAGCCATTGGTGTTTCCATCCCAGCTGCACTGCCTGTGAGCAGCACGGCTCCCTGACACCGGCCCAGGTTCACTCCAACAGCCCCAGCCCTCTCTCCCTGCTGCCCACAGGGCCCTGCCAGCAGCAGCTCCTTCCTTGTTCCCCCTTCTTGAACCCCCTTACTGTCACTCACCACTTCCATCAGGAAGAAATCCCTACCAGCAGAACCAAGGATTGACCAGCATGTCCCAGGAGCAAGAGGCAGCAGATGGGACCTCTGAGCACAGGGAGAGAGATACATGTTGAATAACAACGGTGAATTCCCCTGAGCTCTGGTGGTTTTAATGCTGGATTAGGCTGTCAGGCAGCAATTAAATGGGGTAATAAAAAGCTAAGTGCTTGTATTTCAAGGTTCCTGCCTCCTGCGCAGTGGGGAGGAGCAGGGCAGGGGGCTTCCCTGCTCCCCACGAGGTCCAGCCTGGTATTTCCAAGGAAGAGCAGAGGAACTTCTCAAAGGCGGTTTGTAGGTGCTGCCAAGACACCCCCAACCCCTGCAATGCTCCTAGCCTGCTCATGCTGCCTCTCCCAATGGCCAGGAGCAGGTTGGCTTGGCCTATTCTAACTCCCCTCTCTCCCAGGACCCAGAGGCATCCCCATGAATGCTTCCCCTTCCTGTCCCAACACCCACCCCCAGCCCGTCACGCTGGATCAGATGTAATGAACCCCTGTGCTTTTTTAACCTCATCGTGCAGCTCCTGGTTGGAGCCCAACTTTATCAGTTTTTATCCTGTGTAATATTCATCATGCTGGTTTATTTATGGGCCCCCTCTTCGGGAAGGTATTTTTCAGGCCTGGTGAATAAAACATAAGCCTGTTCGGGTTGTCAGAGGGAATGCAGCTCCTCTGATGTCAGCCTGACTAACGGCCTTTAGTTTTCTCCAACGACTGCACTTTGAGAGAAATTTATTTGTATTTGAGTTCCCGTTGGTCGGTGAGACGCGAATTCTTTTCCCTTCAGAATAAATGAGGCTTCAGCTCCACAGCAAGGGGTGGGAGCATCATGGGCGGATACAGAGCCTTGGCCCTGGGGACAGCACAGGAGTGGGACCCCAGAGGGGCTCTCTAGACACCAGCACACACCAGGCAGAAGCTCCACATCTCTGGTACCACAGTAGCCCAGCCAGGACACAAGGAAGAAGGCTCCTGCCTCAGCCATGCACTCAGAAACACATTTGGTGTTAGAAAAGATGATTCCCTGGACAGCAGCTGCTTTTGCTGTAGGCAGGGAGCACTCCACACACCAGTGGAGGAGGTAAACCCCTCCATGCCGGGCACCACGACCTCCTTGAGTGTCGGGGCAGGAAGGACAGGCCAGGCAGTGAATGCCAGCCTGCATGCTCCCTGCCGGCAGGGTTTCACTGCTGGGAAGATAAAGAGAGAGATGAGGACACCGAGAAGCTGCCCCCCCATCAGCAGCATGTGAGGGAAGAGAAAGAAGGCAGAATCCCGTTTTCCAGCTGAGACCATCACAGGCAGACTCCATCACAGCAAACACCACTCACGGGCTGGAGCCTTTGCCTGCACCAGGTGCCCCCATCCATGCGAGATGTCCCACTCACGCTCCGGCGGAGTCTCGTCCCACTGCCCGGCCCCTGCTCCCCTCTGCCCTTACAACCCCTCCCGCCTGCCTGGGCACAGACCCACCGGTGGGCACACGGAGCACCACCACTCCTGGCACTGACAGCAGCAGCTCTCAGAGGTGGTGCCGGCTCCCACCAGCGCAGCCTCGCATGGCCCAGCCCGGCGTCGCCACCGCACCGTAGGGCAAACCCTTGCCTGAGCTGGGTAAGGAATTCTGGCCATGACCCAAAACTCCTATTAACAAATCAAACCATAAAAACCCACAGCTGCAGCCAGGAGATTTCCCTCCATCAGCTGCTAATTTATGGGGTTACTGGTGTCAGCAGTTTGAAAGCAGCAAAATCCCATCAAAGAGCTGCCCCAACTCGGCACTGGGCGCTTGAAAACAATCACAAACACGCTTCTGAGGAGGCTGCTTGGGATGCAATTCCTTGATGTTTAATTATTAATATTCCAGGCAAACAAGTTAAATTCTACTGAAGAGAAGGAAAAGCCAGAGTTCGAAGTGAGCTGAAGGAGCATCATAAATCATCCCGGGAAGTGTTTGGCAGGAGCCCCACTGGAGCCACTTGTGCTGACAAGGAAAGGAGGGTCGGCCGTGCCCCAGGAATCTCAGCAGGGAGAACAGGGGAGCAGCGTCACATAACGCCCCTGGGACACGGAAAGGCTCTGGAGCTCTCCAAAAGCACTGCGGCTCTCCCTGGACAGAGCAGGAGCAGGGAGGGGACAGGCACAGCAGCTCCATCCACACGGCGCTGGCTGCAGCTCTCCCGCACGGCCACGCTCTGCCTCGGCCCCCAGCGCTTCTCGCGCTGCCCCTCCTGCCCGTGCACCCCTCCTGCAGTGCCTGACGCAACTCATCGCCCTCGGCACCACATAAGCTGCTCTTAACACGTGCGTTTCTTAGCTCAGAGTATCTGGGGACATCCCACTGGCTTTCCAGACTCCACCTGTCCCCTCAGCACCCCCAAGCTCTGTGCGGGGAATCCTAGGGCTCGACATGACACGAAGCCAGTGCTCGGTGGCCAAATGCTGGCAGCGCAGCACCTCCTGCCTGTACCAATTCTGAGGCCAAATCCACGCTTTTCTACCTTCTTCCAGTTTCCAATTTCTTTCCCAATATGCCTTCTGAAATCCCTGCAAACTCCCTCAGCGCAGTGCAGAGGAAGACAGACAGCTCTGCTGAGCTACCTTATACCTCTTACTGGGTAAGGAACCCAGTAAGACTGTGGTCTGACTGTGGTCACAGGAACCACTCACAACCACTTTCCGAGGCATTCCTGTTCCCGGATCACAGCATTCTTCCCACCCTCCTGTCTCTCTCCTTTCTCTTCTTTGCAGTTTTGTTTTACCCACCCAGCAGAAAGGAGAGCAGCCAACACTTCTTGCTGCTTCATCTTGATTCAGTCAGTTTTATATCTCACAAATGCATGAGCAGATTTCTCCACTTCTTTATTTGTTCATTAAGACTCCAATAAAAGTGTTATAAAAACGCCCTTTTCTGTTGGTAATCGCAGTTCCTGGTTTAATATGTAAGCAGAGTTGGCTCTCCTCAGGGACTCCCCGAGCTCTCTGTAAACACCGCGGCTGCCCAGCGCTGCCGGCTGCAGGTCCAGCCAGAGCCCCATTATCCCTCGCCTCCGTCTTTCTGCAGCGCAAGGCTTTTCGCTCTGATGTTTCCCATACTGAGCATCTGCCTTAGGCTGAAATTTTGAGGGAAGTTTTAGCAAAAACAGTTCAAACATTTCCGAGAACAAGGCAGAGGAAAAATGCTGTTTTGACACATTGAGGGAAAAAAAAGTGCTCTACAACCCCGATGCTCAGGAGGCTTCACAGCTCCTGTGGCCGGTAAGCAGCCAGAGCTGGGCTGGAGGCTGTGGGTGTCCCTGGTCCCCACTCCCCCACTGAGCCCCTGCCCACCCTGGCAGCCACACACAGTGTCCAGCACTTCTCCTGCTCCGCACAGAGTTCATGGAAACGCCAAGAAAAGGCTGAAGCTGCAAAGCACCGTCAAAAATCCCAGACAAGGCAGTGAGACAGCCCAGGCTCACCACTCCTTCCGGAGGGTGACGCTTAGTGCTGAGCCGACGAGCACCCAGCCACCCTGGCATGGTCACACAAGAAATTTGTAAGAGGAAATACATCCTGTGGTGCGTATCACTGGCATGTTGGATAACATGTTCTCAGGAACCAGATCCTCTGGTGCCCTGTCAGTGGGGACCAGTGAGGGCTCTGCACCTGCACTTCTACCTGCACAATTCCCAAGTGCGAGGAGGACCGAGAGAGCAGGGAGGCACAAAGAGACCCCAGGATGGAACAGCAGCACAGCACAGCACTGGAGTAGGTGCTCACTTGGAACAGAAGGATTTGGGAACCGGCAAGCAGAAAATCCAACTTGTGGAGTGCAAACAGCTCCCGCCAGCACTGCCACCACAGCAGCAAAATACACCCAGGAATCAGCTTGGCATAAACTGCCTCCAACAGCCCCCATCAGCACGAAAACCAACCTTCTAGCAGCTAATTCTGGATGACTGAACTGTGCAAAGCTCAAGATTTCTTTATGCCATCATTTTTCACTCTAAAAAAATCAAGAAAATGCTGGGCTCTGGTAGCAGATGCCTATTCTGGAAGGAAGTTGCTCCAGTGAATCAGATTGTTCTGGTACCGCATCATAATCTATCAAAGTCGGAGTCCCCAGAGCAAGAGAAATCAAAACATCATGAATAAAGTGCAACTTTAAGACTCGGGTAGTCTGACAGTGTCAGCCTGAGCCTCCTGCCGCGCAGCGTGGTATCGATGCCTTCCCCTAATCAAGTCGATGCTGGCTGAGCCACGCTGCCGACAGCGCATTTGCTCAATTAGAGGAGAACAAATAAGGCAACAAGCCAAGATGGAAGTGGTAAGCACAGCGCGGGGATCCTGCGCCCGCTCCGTGGGCAGCCACGGACTGGCCCTGCTCAGATCTGGGATGAGGGATGCCCACCCTGCTTCCCCTCATCTTCCTGCCCCGATGCTGTGGGAACCAGCATCCATCCAAGCTGATACTGCAGCCACTGAGGGGCCCAGAGCTCAGGGCAAAGACGAAGCCACAGGCATCATCCAGATGTGGCAACACAACCTGCCCCTTGCTGAATGGGGACCACCACTCATGAGGATGTGGATGTGGGGTCAACTGCCCACAGGGACAGGGATCAAAGTCCACACAAACACAGCATGGTGTTGTGCTGCCATCCCTCACAGAAACACCCAAGTCCTGTTTGTGCACAAGCTGCTGGTGTTGTTTTAGGCACGGCATGCACAGTGCTACACTCCCCTGTGCCAGAGCTCACTGCTGTTCCCAGCCTCTGGCCCTCCTCGGGCTGCCCTGATCATGGGCTCACCACATCCCCCCTCACTCTGATCCTCCCAGCAGCTCCAGCAGGCAGAGGCTCCCCGGCTGCTGCAGGCAGTGGGGCGTTCTGGCCCTCATGTGGTGCCTCTGACTCTCGGTTCACACTTTCAAAGGCAATTAGAAAAGTCCAAGATTTGTCAGATGTACCTGGAGCAGCTGGACAGTGCAGGAGGGTTGTGTGTCACATCTGCCCCTGCCCAAGTCACTCACCTCAGCATGGGGGAGCCCAGGGAACCAAGTGAGAGGGATAAGGCAGCTCAATACCTGATCTCCTCGAGCAGCCCTCGGGGGACAGGCTGGGCACACAATCCACAGCTGGAAACATGCTCGGATGTGGGGCCACCCGGTGCTTGGCCCCACCAGGAAGGCACAGAGGAGTCCCCAGGGATCTCCCACCTCTCACTCTGCCCTGAGCACCCTGGAGCTGCTGGAGGAGGGCTCAGCCCTGCCACCTCCCAAGCTGACAATGAGCAGCCCCCAGCGGGTCCCCGTTGTCCTGCTGCCGTCAGAGCTGGCACTGAGTACTGCCACTCGGAGCATGGGATGGAAGAATACAAAGGAAAATTCCCTCTCCCAAGAAGGGCAAGTAGGAGAGACAGATGACCACAGGCAGAAGAGTTTGGTGCATGGTTAATTGCATGGAGCTGGGCCAGTCAACATGGAAAACAGTGGGAAATACAGGCATGAGAAGCAGAAGCTCCAGCAGGTTGGGGGAGCCAGGTGGATGGAGTTGGGATGGAGACCCAAGACCAAGGGCAAGGGATGGTAACAAGTGGAGAGGAGAGCAGCCATGGGCAGGACTGGCCACCTCATGCCCCCGAGCAGGGAACCCGATTTATGCCAGCCCTGTGGCTCATTCTTGGCCCATCTCCTCAAGAGAAGGGCAAAGGGCTGCACAGCTTTGACAGCCCCCCAGGGCCTGAGACCTTCACTGCCCAGAAGTGACCAGCAAAGAGCCACTGCCAGTCCAGGGCACCAGTGCACAGCTTGTGCCAGGGACGTCCAGCAGCCCATTAGCACAGGGATTAAAGACCCTCCTGCATCAAGTCTGATGCCTCTGAGCTAGGCTCCCTGGGCTGGCAAGTGAAAGAGCGAGGCTGTAACAGAAAATCTCCATGTGGTTCCATCCAGTCTAAGCAGCATTAGATCAGTGCAGCCTAAAGCCCCTGGTGCCAAGAGCTCCCAGCCCCGCTGGCGGTGCTGAGCAGAGGACAGGCGCAGGCAGGGTCTGAGGACAGCTCATGGCACCACAGGACTTGCCAACACTAAGACTTCAGAGACCTTCCCTGCCAAGGGCAGCTCTGAGCCTGGCATCACCCTGCAAGGCTGATGGGAAGCCAGAGAGGGGAAGGACAGGGCTCGGTTCGGCAGGTCAAACCTGTGTCAAACCAGGCCACAGCTCTGAGCAGAGCCGGGACCAGCCCTGCTGGCAGCACTACAAAGGCAGAAGGGCCTCAGAGAGAGCCCAGCCCCTGTGAGCTGCAGTACCAGTGATCCCGGACTCCTCATCCATGCCGCTGCCCCCGAGGGGCTCCGGCTGCTGGGGCAGAACGGCCACGATGCCATGGCTGCAGCAAACAGACCGCCCGCATCCTCCTAAAGCTCCTCCTCACAGCAAGGCCTCTCTCTGCTCCTGCCCAAGGAGCCACTCAGACATTTATTCACAGGTTTTAAAGCTCTGTCACATCCTACTGAGCTCCAACTCTCACTAACAGATCTAAATCCACAAGCCTGACCATGGGATTTCCAGCTGGCCACGGTCCCTGCCAGCGCAATGGGGATGGATTAGGGCACCTCAGCCGGGCAACACCGATATAATCCTCTGCCTTATCAGTGCAGGGGGCAGCTGGCCAGAAGGGTGCTGGAGCTCATGGGGACCCTGCTGCCAGTGCTGCCTGTGTGGGAGGGAGCTCCTGCCTGGCCACGGGTGCCGATCCTGCAGCACAGCTCCCTTTCTGCTGCTCCAATCCCAGCGGCCAGCAAAGACCCTTTTCCCACCAACACAGTCCTGCATGTCGGGACTTTAGTGCTGGGAGATGAGAGCTGGCAGGGCAAGGGGACAGCCTCAGGGAGGGAGCGGGCACAGAGCTGTCTCTGCACTAATGCAGTTCGTTAAAGCAGTTAAATGACGACTCCAAGGCAGTGCTAAATGTGCAACATTGGCCACGCCAGACCCTTCTGGTCCTGGCACTCCCGTCACGCCTGCCAGGCACCCACACTCCATCTCCTGCCCTGCTGCTCCTGGCTCAGCCCCGCCTTGTCTTGCAGACCCCCTGCCCAGCCACTCCATTGCTGGGAACATGCAGGGCACCAGCACAGCAGAAGGATTTAATTGCATGTCAAAATTAAATCTCTTTTGATGAAGAACAATTCAACTATGGCTCTGCCTAATCAAATTAACAAAGTCTTTTTTGATTTTCAATTATCTTCTTCACTGGAACACTTTATCCACTGCTCCTGCGATGCAGCTGACAAGCCCCGACTAACAATTGAGGTGTTTTGCTGCACTTCAGCGAGGCAGGGTGACCCGAGCCAAGTCGGGAGACAACTGCAGCAAACACGCAGGACAAAGCAACAACGGCAGCCCCTCACTGCGGCACAGCAGGGGACGGGCCAGCTCCTCTCCTCCTGCTGGGACCATCCCACCCTCAGCACCCACATGAGCACTGCCGCAACACCTCCACCACCACAACAAAGCCTGGAGACGTGGGGACAAACCAGCATCGAGGCCAGTGACACACCACCACGCCCTGACAGCGAGCCCAGGCAGCCCACTCAGCACTTTCCTGAGGAGGAAACTCCAGACAAAAGCACCCATGGCCTCTCCAGATGACCCATCACTGCCCACCTTCCCAGGGGTGCCTGGACCCGCAGAGCCTGCATGCTCCCCAGCTCCCCAGAGTGTGCCAGTCCTTAAGGCAGGGCTGCAGCTCACTAAGGGGAGACCAGCAGGATGGAGCCTAGCCCTGACAGGGCCCCCCATTCCCTGCTGGCCAACAGTCACTCAGCTGTCACACTCAAAGGCCACTTAAGGAAAAGAACTGACTTGTGTGAAAACATCAGCGAGCCGGTGAATCGGGCATAGGGGCCTGCCTGGCCCTGGGGGGGGGCAGCAGTGCAGACCACTGGTGCTGAGCACCAGGACATTGTCTCTGAAGGATGAGGAAGGACAGGAGATGCATGAGCCTGCCTGACCACTGTGATGGGCAGCGTGCCTGGCAGAAGATGGGCAGGTCCTGACAGTTTGCAGGCAGCAGCCAAGCACCGAGGCTGCCCAGACCCCTCCAGGGACACCTCCATCCCCTTCCCCTGCTTCAGTGACATCAAGCACCTGGTGAGGATGGAACTCCCTGTGCTCCCACTCCTGACAGGCCTCAGGAAACTGCAGGAGATGACAGATGGGACCCAAGAACCCCAGAATGATCAGCTCATCCCGGCATTCCCCAGACAGGCTGCACAGCCCATCACGGGCCCTGGAGCTGCTACGAGCTTCCTGCAGCTGCAGAGACATTAAGCTGTGATGGCAGAACAAAATGTATTAAAAGATGCTAATTTAATTAAAAGAACACAAGAACAACTAAATGAGCAAGAAGGAGAGCACCTCTGTAAGCAGGGTACACATACCAGCACGGGGGGATGCAGTGGGGCCCCACAGCAGAAGCACAGACTGAGCTCCGAGCTCCCTTCTGCACCAGGACAGCGTTCCAGGGATGCTCTCACCTCCTCGTTCCTCCATGGGTGCTCAGCACACCCATCCACGGGTCTCCTCTGGATTATCTGCCAACTCACAGCCAACAGCACCTCCTCCTCCTCCTCCTTACCGTGCTCCTGTTCCCAAACATGGCCTCCAGGATCCCATCCCACTGCAGGCTCTGGGGCAGGGAACTGAGCCTTACTGGAACCGGCTGCCACAATCAAACCGAGACCGAGCTTCGCCTCCCCCTGCGGAGCTGGGGAGCTTGCCCAACCTGCAGGCAGGGGGACAGTGGGAACCCGCCACAGCACATCTCTGGCTGTATCCCAGAGCTGTCCTGCAGCGGCTCCAGTGCAGCTTTGGTGCCTTTTCTGCTTTATTAAGCTGTTTCGGAGGGAAACCTTCATCCATATCGATCTCGGGTGGAGCAGTGTCCCTGCCTGCCTGGAGCTGGCAAATACCCAGCACAGCCTCCTGGTCCCTCCTGCCAGTTGGTCCCGGTGGGGTCCCCACTGTGCACCAGCCCACGGGGGTCACTCACGGTGGTCACACACAGGGTCACACCCCGGTGGCACACACAGAGGTCACACTTTGGGGTCCCCCTGCAGCTCCTCNGCCTCCAGCGCGGGCACACACCGCCCCCTGCCGGCCGCAGCCCCTGAGCCGAGACCCCCGGCCCAAGCCCCCCCTGCCCGCACCCATAGCGGGGTCCCAGCACGGGGACGGCCACGTGCCAGGACGCACAGGAAGGCTGAGTGCGTGTTTCAGAGCCTGGTCTGGAATAATGCAAACATCCCGGGATCCCCAAGGCTGGAATGCTCTCTGAGGGCTGCTCCGCCTGCCCAGCTGAGGAGGATCAGCGCCCTGTGAGCCCACCTGGCTCCGCAGCACAGGGACACTGCGCCACTGAGGCCAGGCCAGCATAACCCGGTTTTGCCCCCAGGGTGAGCTGGGCTGGTGGGACAGGAGCCCTCCCTCCTGCCCCCACCGGGTAAGGTGGCAGGCAGAGGGGCTGGAGGAACATGTGGATGCTGCTCCTCCACAGCACCGACTGCTTCCACAGAGAGTATTTGATTCTCTCTTCATGGATGAAGGGATGGGCTCCCATTCCCAGGTCTCTCCACTCCCAATCCCTTTTGTGCGTTTTCCAAAGAGGGGTTGATCACATCCTGGCAGATGCTGGGAGCAGACGCCTAATGGAGGCCATCTGCCACATTTCACAGGGAAAATTATTCAAACTCACTAGGACTTTAATTTAATCAGCTGGCACTGAAGTGGGCACCGGGCGGTGCTGGGAGCAGGTGTGAGCCCGGACCAGCGGAGGCAGAGGTGAGAGTTTCAGCCCCGCTCACCACACAGAGAACACGAGCTCCTGGCACTGCAAGGCTGCTGGCACTTGGCACCAGCACAATGGCACAATGTGCACCGGCCTCGGCCGGGCCAGGCCGTCTCCCCTCAGGAAAGCTCCCCAAGCAGCCCCAGCATTCCGGAACCACAGCATGGAGGGAGATTCATGGCAGAGCAGATGGGCCATCGGTTACCAGCAGGGAATCTGCCAGCCCTGCTCGCAGGCATGTTCACCCCCCCCACGGTGTCCCTGGGGACCTGGGGCCGGGCTGTTCGGAGGGAAAGGGCAGCAGGAGCCATCCCCAGGCATGCGGCAGCGTCACCCCGAGCGGCTGCGTGGAGTTCACCCCACCCCTTCCCACCGGGACCACATCGTCCCACTCTCGCTCCCCCAAATGCTTCCCATATGGGATGTGACAGATCAATTTACTGCAAAGAGGGGGAAGCGCCAGCCTGGCTCTGGGAAAAGGGGACAGGAGGAAAGGTGCCGTCTGTGCAGCATCCTCTGAAATCTCTGCCTTACCCCAAGGTGAGGCAGCCTCCCGTGTGTGGCCCAGCCGCTCCCGGCTCAGACATTCCCGGTGCCCACAGGAACCCCCAAGAAGAAATAAACCCATGTCTGTCAAAGAGAGGAGGCAAGTACAGCCTGGCCACTGCTCCAGACATCTGCAGAGATCTGGGATCTCTCCAAGCATGTGGTGTCTCCTTGTTGCCTCTCTCACAAGCTGTAGAGGATGTGCAGAAGCATCCGACCACAGCAGCCCTGCACACTTGGCACATGAGCCCCTGCCAGGAACTAAAGGGGAAATGGCCCAAGTGCAACAAGGCCCAGGAGGGGAGACAGGGCCAGAGGCCCTTGAAGTAAGTTGCTGAAGTCCCCATTTGATCACGGTGAGAAGAACCCACCTGCACTGGGTGAAAGGACAAAGCCTCCAGCAAACCCTTGGCCAAGCTGATTGGGAGGCAAATTCTTCCTGAGCCCAAACCTGGGGGCATATTTACATCCAAGCCATTAATTTTGTCACATCATGCAAATACAAGGCAGTTCCACACTGGATCAGCTCCTCCTTGGTGTTAAAGCATGTCCAGACTCAACCACTAAAACAAATCTATCAAACCTGAGCTCCCCAGTGCTGACCCCACACAGGGACCACAGGGACCCATGCACTGGGGGTGACACTGGCCCAGGCCCTGCCACATCACCCTTTTCCTTCCCACTACCTTCCTAGGCCACACCAGCTGACACGGGTCCCCAGGCAGTGTGAAGGAGCAAATACAGGTTTTCTCATCCCTGGGGCTACTGGGAAACCACTCACCCCCCCTGCTCAGGACCCTTCCAAAAGCTTAGCTGGAAGATCCATGGAGCTCAAATAGAACTGGACAGTAAGGGAAGGGGATAACTTGGCAGCTGCTCACATTTAGTTTGCACCTTCTTTGCCAGTGTGGAAGGAAACAAACGACCTGTGAAGGGAACTGAGCACAGTGATTCATTACCCCCGATGTGTGATGATGGCTTAATTATTTTTCTAACTGGGGAGAGACGTTTTCTGACAGCAGGTGCAAATTAATTCTCCACTGTTTTAAGGAGCGATCGGCCCAGGACAAGCAGAAAACTGGAAAACCTAATTAAATAGGGAGCTGGGTAGAATAAATGGAGCAGGGAGTTTGTTTGCGTTGTGCTGGTGGGTATTAATGATCACTGGGAAAGGCACCAGGGCTCCCAGCAGGAAACTGGTGCTGTCTCCAGTGCTCCATGTGCCCAGACAGGCTTTGACAGTTTTTAGCAGGAGGTGCCATGGTGGTCACAGCATGTGCTACTACTGCACACAGATGGGAAAATCCAGGGCTGTCCCCAGGGAGAGGGACCTGCAGGTGCTGACTGGAGGAGGTGGCATTAGAGGCTACCAGCCAGAAATGCAGCACTGGGGCTCCCCAAGTTCTCCCAGGCTTCACATCCTTCAAGGGCCATGGCACACCCAGTCACTGAGACACCAGCACACCCTGGGCAGCGGGAGTGGGCAAGAAGGCTGTGCCATTCCTGTGCAGCCAGAGCAGGGACAGGTTAAAGGTCCTTGGAGGAGCCAGTGCCCAGCCTCCAGACCTCCAGCCCAGGTTCCCAGGCACGAGGAGCCAACATGGCCCTTCCAGCCCTGCTCTGGCACACGGTGCCGCCACCACCAGCTCCTGCATCGAGGTGTGAAAAATAACCAACACCTGAAGGGTTTTGCCACGGGGGGGAGCAGCCAGGGCTCCACAACCAGGAAAGAAAGAGTTTATGTTGAACGGTTACCATGGAAACGCTATTTATACTTTCCAGCAGCTCCAAGATCCAGCTCTCCCAGCCCGGCCACCACTCAGTCCTGCCCAGGCCGGGAGCACCATCACCCCCACCTCCAACTTTAGCCCGTCGGGGCTAGAGTCCCTCTGCAATGCCCTCAGGGTGCTGAGCCAGCAGCTGCACCACAGGGCTGTTCCCCAGCCGCATCCCAGAGCGCCTCCAGGAATTTTAAATGGAAGGAACACTTGAGTGCCAACTCAGATGATGCAAAGATGAAAATGGGGGAGACCAGTGGCATCAGGAGGTTAAATGGGTGTCTTGTCTCCCTGATCATCCTCTTGCTGCCTGAGAAGGTTGCTGCTGCACAGAGCTCTCGGCCTCACTCATCCCATCTCAGCACCTGAGGGTCCCTCCCACCTCCCCCTAGACTCTGAGCCCACTGGGCTGCTCTGCCAGTCCTCCCCCTCCAACACGCCTGCAATGCTGGGAAAAAGAGCCCTAATTGCTTTTTTTTTTTGTTTGTTTTTCTGCTTCTCCCATCATTAAATCCCTTCTTCATCCCTAATAGTTTGGGATTCTGTGAAGGTTAATATGTTTCAGGTTCCACACAAGTACAGCTAATTAACAAACAGTCCCCTCAATTCCCTTTAATGATACACATGGAATGCAATCGCTGCAATTACCTGCTTCCCAAAGCCATTACAAACCACAGAAAATTAGCTGGAACAGGTGATAAAAACCTTCTTTTATTGGTTCATGAAAACAGCTGATCTCCAGGCAGCAGCTTCCCATCACACACAGGGAAGGGGCCAGTACCCCCTGAGCAGCCTGGCTGGGATCACCCTAGCTCCTGGTGAGCCCTAAAACACCATCGACTGCAGCTTCACTTTCCTCCAGGTGCTCAAGCCCAGACTCAACACCTTAGACCTGGTACCAGAGCCTGCTCCGCCGCTGAGAAGGAGACCGTAATTAAAGAGAACTCCACCCGGCTGCCTGGGGGCACCCAGGGAAGGGGGCAGAGCTCTGGTCCCAAGGGACACTAGGACACCCCACACAGGCTGAGGGCAGAGCCTGTCCTTGCCTAGGGTCCCCAGGGCTGGTGTGCTGTTGCTGTCCTGAAGCAGCACTGGGCCACAGTCCCTGGGGACACACACGCAGGAATGGGATGGTTCACATCCACCCCCTGAGGAAAAAGAGAAAGGCTAAAAAAATAAAAATAAATCAGGAGCTTATCAGGATATATATCCTTTATCAGGATAGCCTCTTCATCCTCCCAGAGGAAAAGCATCCTCCACAGACTCCAGGTGGAGTCACAGGCAAAGCCCCTTCATTCTCCGTCCTGGGAGTGCTGGGCTATTCCTGCAGCAATTGCAACACTTGCAGCGAACTCCACGTCTGCTTTTGGGAGCCCCAGAGCAGGCCAGGAAATGCAAGGAGCTCCCAGAAAATTGCTCCATTGTTCCATTAGCCCTCATTAAAAACCAGCACTTCTCAGGCGAGGTTCAGTTTCCAGCTCCTGGATCTTGTGCTGGTGTCTGCCAGAAAGGTCTTCAGTACCAGTCTCCCTTCTGCTCCATCGCTCACAGCAGCGATGCCTGGGCTCACTCCAGAGCCCACAGCCCTAAGAAAATCTCAGCTGCACTCCCAGCCAGCACGGGGCTCCTCCATGGCCTGGCCGGGCAGGTGGAGGCAGCACAGGTGGGGCAGGGAGCGCTGCCCTCCTGTCCCCAGCGCCCAAATCCCTGTGCAGCAGGAGAACAAGCCTCCCCCAGGTTGTTCTGAGCAAACAGAAGGGCTCAGCAGACACGAGGGACCTCTGGGCTGGCACAGCTGGGTGGCACAGCCTGGACATCCTGTCCCAGCCCCTCCAGCACCAGCACAGCCAGAGCCTTCTCAAGGGAACCACGCTGCTGGTTGTGCTCAGAGGCAGGCAGGTGTCCATGAGCAGCCGCCGGGGTCACCACCCTCTCCCAGAGGCAGCTCTGAGTGTCTCCAGCTGGGCTTTGCCAGCCCTTGGTGGCCTACAGCCCCCACACTCCAGCAGCCAGGGAGTGGTGCCGTGCCTGGGCAGGTGCTGGCTCCGGGCACCGTGCTCACACATCCAGCCCGGGAGCAGCCTCTCCACAGCCACATCCTCTCTTCTCAGCATCCTCCCCAAGCGCCAGAGCACCCTCCAGTGATAGGGCCTCCCATGCAAGAGCTCCTTAAAAATGTAAATTGGGAACAGCCTCACAGCACAGGAGGAAAATCACTGTAAACAAAATCGCAGTTGCTGTGGAAACCATTAAAAATAGATTCCCCACACTCCCCCTTTTGTGCTGCGTATTATACAGCTGGGTTCCTTCATTCTGCATTATTATTACTTTTTAATTATGAATAATTTCCTCCCTTCTATAGGAAGATGGAGTAAAAAACAGAACTTTCCAAACGAGGGGCCTTTAGGATATGTTTCGATATGCAAATGAAGGCAAACATGCATTCGGTGCTGTTTACGCCAGGGGGTAAAAATCCTTCTGCATTAACCCCTTCCATGCCATGTTCCCATGCTTCCTTTCCCCCAGGCAGGAAGGCCAGTGCCCACAATCCCAGCAGCAGCTGGATCCAAGATGAAGGGGACGGGCAGCGGCACAGACATGTGGGGTAACACCTCAGCAAGCCAGGCACCGTGCTGCCCTGCCAGCCCTGCCACGGTGCCCACACTCCTCAAACTCCACGTGACAGAGCTGCTCCGTGGCAGCGACCAGCTCTGCCTTCACAGGAGTTCTCCAGGCACAGAAACACCAAGACCAGCATAACCTGTGGTGCCTCAGCCCTGGCATGGAGCCCACAAGTGCTGCGTGAGCACTGGGAGCAGGGAGAGGGGACACGCTGCCCCACAGGATGGGAGAGGCAGAAAACCCACTCAACACCCCTGTCCTGTGGCACTGTGCTGACAGGGTTCAGCCTCTGAGCAGAGGAAAGATTCAGAATTATTTGGAAAACAAGGGTACCTGGGAAGATGGTCCCATTCCAGAGCGTGACTCAGAGGCTATTTGCAGCCCTGGTCCACGGGAGGGGACGCTCCTGCCCTGTGGTCAGCCCCCGGCGCCACGCTGGGTGCCAGCTGCAGCCCTGGCAGCCACGTGGCACAGGCAGCTCCTGCCCACGGCCCCAGCCCGCGGGACCAGGCAGGAGGTTCCCGGGCAGGCTGGCCCCGGCCCATGCCCAGCAAACCTCCCGCTGCCGCAGAGGAGCAGATGGACGGGGCTGGGAACCCTCCAGCGCACGCTGAGCCCGTGTCCTACCTGCTCTGACACCGTGCTGCCCGTGCCCGAGGCCGGGGCCAGAGCCTGGCCGGCCCTGGGGCTGCAGCTGAGCCCAGAGCATCCAGAACTGCGGGACAGACGGACCCGTCTGTCCATGGTGACCAGCTCAGGGTTAGGAGCTGCACAAGCCAACGCTGTCACAGACACCCCCATCTCACTTCATTCCCCCCAAAAGGTCCAGTCTCCAGCACAGGAGGAACATGGCTTGCTTTAACTTTGGGAAAGTTTTTGCTGTCCTATCACATAGTGCGGGAATACAGCATGGGTACGAAAAACAGGCTGGAAAACCCCAACAGGCCTGGCTTTTGAGTGTGGGACTTTCACAGTCAAGATGAGAAAGTTTTCTTTCGTTTTCTGCAGATACTAAACTGGGACAGGGCCAGAACTGAGGGGGGAGGGCAGGTGCCTGACTTGAAGGCAGCTTTAGCACCCTGCCACCTCCTTCTAAAAACCCCTAGAGAAAACAAGACCCCTTCTCCAGAGAGACAAGCTCTCCCAATTCCCATTTCAAGTGCTTTAGTGCTCATCTCTCCCATGCAACCCAGATTTCAAAGTACCCTGAATACCAACACCGACTGATACAGCCCAGGGCCAGAAGGGCTCTTAGACCTGGCAAGTTCATTCCTGGAACACAGGCCAAAGGCTCCAGTCCTGTGTTCATCCCATCGACTGCTTTCCTCCCAGACAGATATCTGTGTTTGATCCACAGATAGCAAGCAACAGAGAAACCCCCACAGGCTTAAGCCGTTCCAGTGGTTAATTACCTTCCCTGATAAAAATACGCACTTCATTTCCAGTCAGAATTTGTCTTACTGGAGATTTCAGAGCCTGGATCTTATGTCTTTTCCCTGCTAAATTAGAGCACTCTGTACCCACAGACATCTCTTGATCACAAACTAAAACAACCCATATCGTGAAGCCACCTCTTAAACTTCCCTTGGATGAAAAGTTCAACCTACTTAGGCTCTGTCTCCCAGAGCAGAGCAGCTTTTCCAGCCCATGATCCATTTCTGTAGCTCTTTCCTGCACATTTCCCATGCCACCAGTGTTTTTCCAGCACAGGCCCAAGAGTGGTGTCAGCACACGTTTGCCCTCCACTGCCCATGGGCAGCTTTTCACCCCAACCACAACAGGGGTACAGCCTCAGCCTAATGGAGAAGGGGGACATTCAGCATCCTGCCCTGGGGCTGGGGGGTGACAGCCATGGAGAGTGGCCAGCTCCCCTCCGAACAGGATGGTCCACAAACCCATGTGGCAGCCAGCAAGCTGCCAAGGGGACAGCTGACACCATTGTCACCCCAGCGCCGCTTCAGGCTGCAGGCTCAGCAGGTCCAAGTCACGTGTTTGTCACCACCCCTGCAGGCAAGGAAACAGCCCCTCAGAGAGCAAAGATCAACTGCCTTAAAACCCACCTGGGAGCTTGCCTTCAGGAGGAGGAGCAGCAACCCAGACTGGGGAGCCCCAGAGCAGGTGTCCCATAGAGCACTCCAAACCCAGAGGCACCTGGTAGCCCCAAAAGGTCCCCAGGCAGCGCCCAGGCTCTGCTCCCCACCCTGCCCCAGAGCTCTGCAGCGCCCAAGCCCTCCAGCAATGGGGCTGCCAGTGTGGAGGCGACCTGGGGCTGAGGTTAGAGCCCAGAGCAGCAGGACAGCAGGGTCCCAGGGCAGGCCCCTCAGCAGAGAGCCCTGCACCTGAGGAATGGCCCAGCACTGGCCATGTGGCACTGGTGCCCACGCACACACACGCCAAGTCAAACCAACCCAGACAGCCCCAGTGCTGGCAGAGGGGCTAAAGCAGCAGATTCCCAGGAATACTCACAGACTGCCTGGTTCCTACCGTCAGCACATCCACCCAATCAGCGTGAACTTCCAGTCAGACCAGTCAGGAGAGCAAGGGAGGGAAGGTCTGTGCCAGGTGATGCCCAGAAACCCCCCAAATCCTCCCCAGCTCCAACTAGCAGCAGTGTCCATCCCTGCCAGCACGGAGGGCCAGGGAGCAGCCCGAGGAGCCCCAATTCCATGTGCTCCCTGTCAGAAGAGGTCCTGCTCCAGCCACAACTGCATTCGTATTTAATTCACAGCAATTACACTCACGTGCTGCAAGACAAACACATTTTAGAAGCCCTTGGATAAATCTGGATAATTACGGCTGCCTGCACCAGGGGACAGCCCTGCCCAGGCTCACGAGGAAGAATCACATCCTGATTCCACTAAGGCTGTAAATTAGCAAGGCGCATCCCAGTGGCAGCAGAGTAATTACCAGCTCCCACATCCCCCCTTCCTGTGGGCTGCTGCTCCCCTGCTCCCCCCACTCGGCAGCGTCCTCCCGCGCAGCACGGGTGTTCCCAGGCATATGCTGCTGTTAATGGGGCTTCTGTCACTTCAGCTGCTGGCAGAGATTATTTTATCTCGGGAACCCTCTCCCAGTGCCAGAACCCAGGCTTTTAGCTCTAAATCATCCACAGGGGAACTCACAGGTGCGGGGGAACACAAGATGGAAGCATCAACTTTGTGATTGTGCTTTGTGCCACAAAGGCTGTGGTGGCAGCAGCACGGAGAGGGGGGACCCAGCAGGACCACCCCTGGCAGAGCCCCAGGAGTGCACCCACGTCCAGCAGGCACAGAGGAGCACGGGGAGTGAGGGAGAAAGGGGGAACACAACCACCCATGTATGGGCAGGGAGACAGCAACGGGTGAGTGTGCAAACCCAGATTTACCCAGCACAGCACTGGACATCCTGCACCTGCGCCATGCTCCTCCTGGCAGCCCATGCCTAGCCTCTGCTGTGGAGCCACAGCATGGAGCTGGGACTGTTCCTGCTCTGGGCACAGCGGCCACACAGCGGGCAGGCAGCACCCGCTCCCACTCCAGCCCCGGCCCCAGAGCACCGCGGGTTCTGCACGGCACTGCCATCGTGTGCCAGAGCACCACCGACCCTCCCACTGCCCAGGCACCGTGCTCACACCCCGAGGAGAGGGGGCACCGCTCCATGGCTGGCACGGCGGGCACGAGCAGACGGAGGCTCAGCACGGCTCCTGCCAGGGAAAGCTCATGCACTTTACCACTGCTGAGCAGCTTCTGTGTTCCTGAAATATCCTCTTCCCCTGGGCAACTTCATATGTGAGTCTTGGGACTTGTCGGAGCATTAAACTGACATCTAGGTCACGGTAAGGAATAGCTCAACGCCTCCAGGAAAAAGGGTTTTCCTTCCACATCCCAGCGCCTCCTCCACCAGCTCAGTACTCAGCCCAGGAGTGAGCACTTAACAGGGGTGACCACTTCTAGCTGAGAATGAAGGAGGCTGTGGGGGAGGAAAAGGGATTAAAACCATTTCTGAGGCATGGTCTAGAGATTAGCTGCCTTTTCTTAAATTCTCTTGGCTCTTCACGGTCCCTGGAGCAGCACCTCTGCAGGAAAAGGCACTGGCAGGATTTAAAGCCCAGGGAGCCTGGCTGGACACAGGCCAGGGCCAGCAAACACAGACCCACCATGTTTAGCCTGGCAGATGCTATGCCCAAGAACCATGGGTGATCCATCCTGACCACCAACACCCATGACCTTGGTGGCAAAGAGACCCGGTCTCACTGGGCTAATGCCAGCCCTGCCTGCAATCCCTGGATGCTCCACAGCAGGGCAATGCTCTGAGAACCCAGCACTCAGCCCTGTTTTCTCTCCACTGGTCACCCCATCTGCCCCAGCCCCAGCTCACTCCCCCTGCTGGCTCTGCCACAGGGCTGGGGATGCCAGGGCCTGTCTCCATCCCTGCTCTCTGTGGCCTGGAAATGCTCCAGGACCCTCGCAGGGCACAGCAGCACCAGCACGGAGGAATGTCAAATGTAGGATGCTCAGGCTGCGGGACGGGAGAGGGAGCAGAGCTGAGGGACAGGGGTCGGCGGGACAGGGGACTGGGCCCGCCCTCCCGGGGGAAAGCTCAGCCCACGGCAGCGCCTGTCCCTGTCCCCGGTGTGTCACGATGATGGAGTGCCGGATGCAGGCACCGTAATGGTTTCATCAACTTAGCTACTTTTTATGAGAAATTTGTTCCAATCCCTTCCCTCTCCCCGGCTGCTGTCACCTTAACAGATGTCAGACCTGAAAGAAGAATAATCCTGGCAGGAACCCTTGAACTAGAGCAAGCGGCATCCCAGGGAGGAGTCAAGAGCACGGAGAAAACTCCTTTTTGCAGGAGCTCAGGACCACTTGGAGCTGCCCCAGCCTGACACTGCCCGGGCTGGGAGGTTAGCTTGTGTCCTTCTCTTCCTCCCTGGGGGAAAGCTGCCATGTGCAGATGTGCTGCCGTGTTGGTGAAACAGCTCTGGAGATGGCCTCAGCCCCAGCCCGTCCGTCCGGACTCCATGCAACCTCCCATCTAGTGAACACCCAAAATCCACCTCCTCTCCCCAACACAATTCCCACACCCATTCCTGTCCCTGACACCTCTGTTGGAAACTTCATCAAGGAACCAGCACAGGCAAAGCCAGTGCCAGCAGAATGGGCACACATGTGGGCAGATCTTATCATGCCCCACGTACTGCTGCTGGACTCCCCTGGCCACGGCCTGGCAAGGCCTGACCCATCCAGCCTGTGCAGGGATCCATCACAGCTGCGGTCCCTGCAGCCTCCTGCTCTGGGAGCTCACCTCGTCCCCAGCCTGCCACCGCCAGTGCCGGGGACAGCACAGGCAGGAGCACGGTGACACCATCACGGTACCACCACTGGGGCAGCACGGCCCCTCCAGCCACTCCGGGTCTGCAGGCCCCAGGGACCCCCAGAACGCAGCGGGGATCCGAGCCCCGTGCCGAGCCTGCGGGTGCTGGCGGCAGCTGCAGCAGGCAGGACGGGCAGCACTGAGCAACCGGGGCGGCTTCCCCTGCATGCAGCAAAGCCCCGGGCACTGATCTGGGGATTCCCAAGGCTGCAAGTGCCAGACCTGCCCTCATGCTGCCTTCTCCTGCGAGGAGCTGCTGCTCTGCGATGAGTCATCGCTGGAAGACGAATTCTATTTAAAGGATGTTTTTGTAGAAATCGAGTTTTAATAACGGGGCATCAAACAAGCAGAAAATACCGAACTTCCAAGTGGAGCGAAGTTTCTGTATGTTAATTTATACAGCACAACCACCACTTGGAGGAATAAAAACCTCGCAGAGAGCTCCTCTCCCTGACATGGCAGTGGGGGGAGCCCTGTCATGCTCCCTGGAGCATTTCCAGGCCACAGAGAGCAGGGGTGGAGACAGGCAGGCCGGGCATGGCCACTGCTGCTGGCATGGCTATGGCACAGGCCTGGGCTCCAGCCGCCGCTGCCACGCTCCCAGGAGCCTTCGGGCTCTGTTTCGCTGCCAGTGGGAGGGCGGGAGGAGACAGCGCGGAGCTCGCTTTAAAAATAGATCAAACCCTCTGCTACGGAGCCATTTTATTAGAGCAGCACAAACTGTCGGGCTGGTGACACCTCTGCGAGCACCCAGGGAAGTTTTCCCAGATGAATTTGAAAAGCAAGAGGAAGAAACAAAGACAAAACAGACTTGTTTTCCAACAAAAAAAAAAAAACAACGGGGGGGGAGAAGTCGGTCTGCACTCGAGCCACTCACCCCTTCCCAAGCCCAAATCTCTGTTCCCAGCCCAAATCCCTGTCCTCAGCCCACATTTCCCATCTGAAGCCCACACACACCTCCCAGGCATCACCTGGTGCCTTGGTGCCAGCACTGCAGCAAGGGTTGAACCTCTCACATGAGCAGGAGACTTTGGCTCATCCCAAATCTGCCTGAAAGCTCCTCTGAACAATGTGGTGACTCCCATGCCCCCACCGGGTCATGTACCAGGGACAGAACGTCCTCCATCCCAGAAACCCCCCAGAACTGCCCCAACACATCATGTCAAGCTGCACTGGGCCACAGTGCTGGGAAGCACAGCATGGAGATGAGAGGAGTCAGGGCAGGGAAAGATCCCCGAGCCCCCACCACACAGAACAGGAGCTCAGTGAAAACCAAGGTGGAAATACATGACAAACAGGTAAGATCTGCCTGTACCTAATGCAGTTCACACCACAGTAATTTGGGAATGTGAGTGACTGGGCCATCAGCAGCAACCCAGTGGGGCGGGAGGGCAGGAGGAAGGAGTCAGCCTGGAGGGGGCTGGCAGGCCCTGAAGACTGAGCAGCACAATGTCCGAAGCACTGAGCGTGGAAGCATCTGCTCCAACCTGGGAACCACATAGAGACACATCTCGGCGCATTACTCAGCCACGGGCTGACTCTGAGTCACCGGCTCCAGCATCTGGGAGGAGAGTGAGTGTGAGCGTGTGAGTGTGTGAGTGTGTGAGTGTGTGAGCGTGTGAGTGTGTGAGTGTGAGGGTGTGAGCGTGTGAGTGTGTGTGTGAGCATGAGTGTGAGCATGAGTGTGGGCGTGTATGTGAGTGTGTGAGTGTGAGCATGTGTGTGTGAGCGTGTGAGTGTGAGCGTGTGAGTGTGTGTGTGAGTGTGAGCATGTGAGTGTGAGTGTGTGAGTGTGAGAGTGTGAGTGTGAGCGTGAGCATGTGAGTGTGAGTGTGAGCATGTGAGTGTGCTCCCAGGCTGCCTGGCCCAGGAAGCTCTGGGGGAGGGCAGCTGTGCCAGGTTGGCTGGTGCTGGATCCATGCTACGGGATGACCCTCTCTGGGAGGGTCAGGCTGGGGGAGCAGGGAGGGCTGCCCGGGGATGGAGAGCTGCTCCAGGAGGACACAGAAGGAACAGGACAGAAGAGCTGGTCTGAGCCAAATCAAAGCTTCTCTCTAAATACATAGGGAATAGGCACTGGGAGGAGCTGGTCACACTAAAGGACAAGGTTAGCACAAGAAAAATGGGTGTAAAAGGCTACAGATAAAGGGAGGCAGGAGGAAATGATGAGGGACAGGCACTGGGTGACGAAAGGGGCTGTGGTGGGACAGTGAGACTGGGCTCAGGGCTCTGGATCTCTTCCTAAGACACACCTTTAAACACCTTCAAACACCGCACAGATGTTTCACCACTTCTATCCCAGAGATGACAAGAGATGCCCACAGCAGTGCAGCCCTTGCCCCACCAGCAGTGACCACCCACCATGGAGAGCTGGCAGAGGAGGGGGATTTGCCCATGAACACCCACTGGCCAGACCCCTTCCACTGCAGACCCTGGAAACCTGCTCCCTGCGCTGTCCAGACTGTTTCGCTAACTGTGCAGCAATCCAGGCTGCTGATCAGATGGAAAGTCTCCATCCCATAATAAACAGTGTACTATTTATAAACCTGAAAACGTCTTTATTATTATTATTTTCCCACAGGAAAAAAAAAAAAGAAAAAAAACAAACCACCATAATAACCCCCCCCTGCACACTGCTGTTAAACACACCCCAGCACGGCCCCGCAGGTCCGCAGCGCTGGTGCTGCTTCCCCAGGCAGTGCCCAGCAGAACAGATGGCAGTGTGGGCGTTAGGTACCAGCCTCCTGGCAATCCGAACATCTGTTACCGTTAGAAAATGCTAATTGCCATCAATCAGGACAGCACCTACCCACATTTACATGCAAGCACAAAAAAATTACGTCTAAATTTCTCCGAGTACAACACTTGCTGCATGTTAAGTAACCGGAGCTGCTCAGATGCTGCGCGGCAGCCCGGCACCGGCGCGGTGGCTGATGCGCCGCAGCTGAGCACCGGCAGCGCCGCGGCACACGGGGCAGAGCCCCTGGGGCTCATCCCACCCTGCCCCACGCCCGGCACAGAGCTCCCCGCCCGCAGCCGCACCCCACTCCTGCCCGGGAGCGCGGGACACCACGGGAGGACAGTCCCACGTCCCCCCAGGCGCTGCGGGGCACCCGCGTCCTGCCCTTCCGCACGACGCTCCCGCCTCACCCGGACACCCAGACACAGCGGGAGCGCTTCGCCCCCAGCTCACTCCCTCCAGTGACTCCGGAACAGCTCGGGGTCCTTCGCCCTGACCTGCTGCGCTCGGGGCCCGCGAGCCCCCGCACGCTCCGCTGCTCGCCTCGCCCTGCCCTCGTCACATCCCGGTTTAGGCAGGATCCCGGCCGGATCCGCCCCGGGAGCCCCAGGGCAGGAGCCAGCATCCCGCCCCACGGGATACTGCCACAGACTGCCTGAAGCCATCTGGGGGCTCCGCCCGGCCCCGGCTGCTCTTCACAGTCCATGCACCTTCTCCATCCCCGGAGACCACGTAACAGATGGGAACACAACCAGTTCCACCGTGGTTCATCAGAGATCACATCACAGGGCACTGGCCCCAAGGCGAGACAGCAATTCCCGTTTGGAAGAAGCAAAGGCACAAATCTTGGACAGAGAACTTGGGCACAAAGTTCAGAGAAGAACGAAAACAAGAAACCTGGTGCGCGGTGATCCCCGAGTCACAGCCCCCTCCGCAGCGGTCCCACGGGATGTTCCGACAGCCGGAGCTGGCGAGCGGCCCCGCTCCTCACCCCGCGGCTGCCGGGCCCCCGCCTCCCTCGCAGCCGGGAGCTGCGCCGGAATGCAAATGATGCTCCAGGCGAGTGCCAAGAGCTCCTTGTTCCATCCCCAATTTAGGACACCTCTCGGTGCTGCAGCCCGCACGGAGTTCGTAGGAGACTGCAAGGGTGCCAGAGGAGCAGAGCCTGCCCAGGGTGACTCTTTGACAGCAAAGCTGCACCTTGCAGTGCAATTTCCCCCTCCCTAGGATCTGTTTCCCTCAGGACCACAGTCCTGGATCGTAGCTCTGAAAGAAACTTCACATAGCAAAAGCATTTCTATCTGCTGCCCTCCTGGACAACATGGACTCACAGTGTGTCCCCACACAGCATGGCAGTGGCCCCACCGTGCTCAGGCACTGCTGCCTCAGCTCCTGGAGAAAACTCAGGCCCTTCCCAAGGAAGAGCGTGGAGGAGTGATCCCACTGCCGAGGTGAAGAGCCAGGGACACAGGCTGGAGGAGCTGCTGGGAGCCCAGAACAGCCTCTCTGGGTACACCACACCCTTCCCACAGCCAAGGGGAGCCGGGGATAGCAGTGCACACTGAGTTTCCCTGCAGCCCTCACGTTAGGGCTGTCGGGCTCTGGCTCCATCCCCTGGTTCACCCCACATCCCTCCCAGCCCTGGCTCCCCGACAGGCTCCCGCCAGCGTGAGCAGGTTGTGGCACCGCTGCTGCTTCCTGCGGCTCCCACCGCTACTCAGCAGCCGAGGGAACTGCTCAGAGCTACAAGGTCACTCAAAAACACCATCTGTCCACGCACTGCTCCTCACCCTCGGGACAGCAGCAGAGAAATTATTTCAATGCACTGAAGGCCACTGTGCCCCTCTCCACCACCCTGCTGCATGCCAGCATCTCACGGTGCTCATTCAGCCTTGGTTCAGTGAGGGGGGACCACAGCATCCATGTCCACTGATGCCCTCCACACTCTCCACACCACGAGGGCACCCAGGGGCTCCAAGAGTTGACAGGGAACCCTCCTAGAGTGCTCGTCACAGGGTGAGATGTTTGGTGCTGGGTAGAGATTGTCTGTGCTGATGAGAGCCACCTCCATGACCCCTGGCTGGTGGCCTCTCCAGTACCATGGGGTGGGGGGCAATGGTGGGAGTGTAGACCATCTTGCATGTGGGGAAAAAGTCACAGGGGTGCCCCAACATCCCCAAGAACTACAGTTCCAGGTCCCCTCCCCCTGCACTGCCTGGGGACTATTTATGGGGAGCTGAAGTCACTTGCATTTGGGCTCTGAAGTCACACTCGTCTCTGCTTGTGCTACTTCTCCTGCAGCTAAAAGTATCACAACACAGCGCTGTCTCTGTCGAGGCAGTTGTCCCCAACATGCCATGTCCCAGATGCTCCTGTGTTGCTGCTCACAGCCAGGCGCTTCCCCAGCCGGTTTCTCACCAGGACGGCATGGGGCTGCCAGCACTGGCTGGGTGCATGGAGGGACTGATTCACACCCAGCTGCAACAGTAAATAAATATTTGATTTGAGCAAACCCAATCCCAGGGAGCACGCCCAGCTGTGCCCCTCATCCCCGGGCATCTCAGCAGCTACTTCCTGCATCCACCAGCCCCCGCCGTGTCTCTGTCCCACCTCTGTGCGGCCCCAGCTGCGCTGCTGACAGCAGAGGTGGGCACTGCCCCCAGGGCTGCCCAGCAGGAGTCCCCTGCACCCCAGTCACCCCGGGACCCTGTGCCACACTGGCCCCATGGCCCCGCAGTGAGTCCCACTGTGCGCAAGATCCCTTCCATATGGGAGCAGCCAGCGGAGCTGCCAACTCCAGCTTCAGCGCTTGCCGCTACATCTGGAAACTCTTCTCACCCTTAATTGTTTCTAATGCCTTAACACGCGGAGTGACTAATAGGACGCTAATTGGGCGGCGTTAGCAGGGAGCGGAGCGGGTGCGCTGGCAGCGCCCTCCGTGCCGAGCCGCCGGCTCCCAGCGCTGCCGCCTGCTGCCATCGCCATAAACCCCTCCGGACTCCAGCGCCTTTCCCTGCTCAGCCTTTCCCAGCGTGGGGGAAAACCCGCCCCAGCAGCGGGGAGAGCCAAAAGACGCCGATTTTAGCTCTGTCTAATGGTCCCTGCGCTCCGGGAGCCAGGGGATGGAGGGCACAAGGTACCTTCCAGCAGGGACGTCCCCCACACGTCACCCCTGGAGCAGAAAGGCACCGGGAGACTCCGGTCGTTCCCCTCTGACTGCTCACCACCACCGCGGTGCCTCTGGGCACGTACCGGCATCGCTGGGACCGGCTTGTGCTTGGCATTGCCCACGCTGAGCCAAGGCGAGAAGACAAGTGATGAACGGCCGCAGGAATGCACCTGCTCCGGGTGATTTATGGCTGGTGGGGAGCCAGAGGACAGCTGCATTTGGAACCCTCCCGTGCCCCAGAGAGCTGTGGGGTGATGCCATCCCCCCACCTCCCGCCATTCTGGGGCTGCCCTGTCTCCCTGGGAGCTCCCACGGGGCTGCCAGCCCTGCCTGCACATCTGCCGGCAGCACTGCGCTCACCAGAGCTGCTCAACAGCGGGAAAGAGGCACAAATCTTGTTACACACTAGCTAAGCCTCCCTGGGCATGTTTTCTATAAATCTCCTGGAATTTATTATATGATAACTAGCCTGGAAAAGCTAAATTAAATCCACAGCCAAGAAACTGACTTTCAAGTGTGACCTAATTTAGTTGCTGGAAGGGGAGGGACGGGGAGAGGGAGGGAGGGAGCGGGGATCCCGGTGTCAGTCGTTCCCGGGATGACCTCCCGGTGCAGCCGCACACCCCCCGTCCTCCTCTTCGCCGTGACTTTGGGGACGGAGCTGCGCAGCCTTTCATGTCTGAGCGGATCTCACACTCCCACTCGCTGGAACAAAAGCGCCTCAAGGGCTCCCCTGTCAGATGTTTTCCATTGCTCATCTCCAAGTCTTCCTTGAAGGAGCGCTCTCCTCCTCTCCCCCTCTCCCGGAGGGGGGCTCTGGCAGGCTTGGGGAGGATGGGGAGAGTCGCCGCAGGGGCTCTGCATTGGCTCCAGGCTGCTCCCCACCAGCCCAGTGAGCCCAAGCTTGGCACCAGCACCCACATGCCCCATGGCCAGCATCCCCGAGCCTCATGCAGGGCCCAGCCAGGCTCCAGGGGAGGAGGAGGAAAGCAGCACGGAGAAAAGCTGGATGGCTAAAAAGAGGCTTGGTGGCCTGAGGTCCAGTGCGCCCACTTCTGCCCTGCTGCCCAGTGCAGGTGCTGACAGCAATGGCTCCACCAGCCCCGCAGACAAGGCACAGCCCTCCCGATGCAGGGGCACGACGTGCATTATGGCCAGGGTGGCAACCTGTCTGCCATCCCCTGAAAAGCAGCACAGCCCCAGCCCCAGAGCCAGACAGGCCCCAGAGCAGCACAAGGTCCTGGGAGAAACTCCCAGTGCTCCCACTTTGGCCAGGACACTCACGATAGCTGGCTCCAGAGTGCTGTGGGGCTGGGTAGGACTGTGCACCCCCTCACCCCAAAACTGCCCACTCGTGGGGCTCTAGGCAGTGTGGGTGCAGGAGGCAGGAGCACGGCACAGGCAGGGCCCTTGGCAAGGGCGATGTGGGCACAGTGGGACCACGGTGCTCCGGCAGACCCGGGGGTGGGCTCGGGGCTGGCACGCGGACGCGTGCTGTTGTTCTGGAACGGAGTGCACTGGCAGAGCGGCATGTGGGAAGCTTGCATAATAGTGCCAGCCCACACTACGCCTGCTCCTTCCCAGCATGATCAGCCCCTTGCTTTCATGAGCAATAACATCCACCCAAAGTTTTCTAAAGACAAAAAAAAGAGCTTCAAGGTGATGCACAGAGCTCAGCTGCCTTTGCTGCCTCTGAACTGATTAATGCAGCTGGGGAATCCGTCTGCACGGCCACTCTAATCCCACATTCTGGACAACCTGTACCCCAGCGAGGGACAAGAAGCCTCAAGCTCTCCCTCCCATTTCATGACTCCCAAGCAGACACTTGGGGCTGGGGCAGAGCAGGGGAGCCAGCGTGCAGCAAGCGGCGCTGCAAGGGGGTACCTGCAGGCCCCCCACTGGGAGCCCTGTGGAGCGCCAAGCCTGCCAGTGCTGCATGGCCCCACGGGCACTCCTCCTGCCCATGCACTCCCCTTGGCCACTGCCAGCTGGGAGAAGAGTGGTCCCAACTCTGTGGGTCTCCCCAGCACAGCAGTTGGTGGAGTTGGGGCACTGGAAGACAAATTCTGTGGCAGAACAGCCCCAAGCAGAGCCCAGTCCCTGGTCACCATGGCTGTCACAGCATGGCCATGACTTTCTGAGCACCTGCTGAACCTGTGGGTGCTTGAAGTGCTGGGAACAAACAGGAAAAATGCCTCATCTAGAGGAGAGAGTTCCATTGCCTTTGAGAATCTTAAATTTTAACTCCTCCTCAAGCTGGTGTGAGCTCCCAGTGCAGACTGGTGTCAGCGTGGGGCGGGTTCCAGTCTGTGTAATGTGAACTGACAGCGATGGGTTCAGCCCAGACCACAGGAGCCGCACGCGGCCCTGGGGGGAGTTTGCAGCGTGGTCGGTGCCAGGAGCTGGGCCTCAGAGGGTCCTGCGACATGCAGGGCTGTGCCTGCATCATGGGCACACATCCCCCTTCCCATGCAGAGGCACCACCAAGGTCCCACATGCTGCAGGACCTCCACACCGCTGCAGCGAGCAGGAGGGAGATGGCTGGGACTGGTCAACGCATAGGACCAGACCTCCCACGCCGTATCCCACGAGGATTAGAGCAGACGTGGCCTCTCCCAACAATGTTCCCCTTTGCCAAGTCATCACACAAGAGTCTGGACACACAGGATCTGTACCCAGTGCTGGTGCAAAGTCCCTGGTGGGCTGATTGTGAGCTGCTGTCCCAAGCACAGACATGGGAAGCAGCAACTTCATCCTCAACCAAAACATAACTCCATGCCCTCCCCTACCAGGACTACTGAGTTAGAAACAACATACCTGAAGACCAAGAGCAGGTGCCTCAGGTGCGGTGGCAGGTGGGAGCTCACACTTGTGCTCGCCCCTCCAAGCCGTCAGGAAGAGCCGTCGGGTTCTCACAGCAGCAGTTTCTCAGCCTGAAAGAGAGAGGGAGAGGCTCCAGTCCCGTCCCTGTGTGGGCACCGCCGCTAATAACGGAGGAGGACGCGGCAGAGCTTGGCGCCTCAGAACGGCACAGCTCTGGGGACTCACACGCACTTGGCCCACTCCTTCAGCAGCACAATCATTTCACGGCTGGGGAGCAGCTCTGGAGCAGCCCCTGACATGAGCAGAGGCAGGACCCTGCCCAGTGGTAAAGCCCTTGAAGAGAGGGAAGCGTGTTCGGCCCAGGGAACAGGGTATGGCTCCACGGGGCACCAGTCAGGTCCCCAGTGGGACATGTCCCAGTCTCTGCACTGACAGAAAATGCTGACGCTGGTCCTGCCTCCCTGAGAGCACCAGCCCTGGCCTCAGACGAGTACATGGGATGGAGACAAGGAAAGGCAAAGACTTCTTCCTAAAGGAAAGAAATCTCCAACCCACCTGTTCCCCCGAAGGCTCTCTGGAGGCCACTGGCAGCTCCACGTTTGATTTTCCCCGACCAGGTTGAACAGGAGATAATTTAACAGCTTGTCCCCCATTGTAATGGGACTTTTTCCCTGTTCCCCCGGGCAGCCCATCCATCACAGCACAGAGCAGTGACATCCCCCTGGCACCTCGGCCAGGCAGCCCCCCCTTGTGCCATGAGTTACGACGCTGGCACCGTGCGGAGGCTTGGGCTCAGAGCAGCGGCTCCACATCGGGAGCTGAGATTTATCCCCCTGGTGGAACAGGGGCAGAAGCCAGGAGATAAGTCACAGCAGAGCTGCAGAAGTGGCACTCAAGGTCCTCCAAGGTTGGCTCATTAAAAACCAAGGAAAAGAGGAAGACAAGATCTGGCCGCCATGGTGTGGCTGTGAATCCTCTCCTGATGCTGAACCAGCCATGGCCAAGAGGAAGGCGGGAAGGGAGCCGGGCCCCCCAGGCTGGCTCTGCAGCAGTCCCTGGGGCAGTCTGCTGGCCAGGGCTGTGTGAAGCCACCAGTGTCTCCCAAACACCATCCCAGCACATTCCAATAACCCCAGACAGGGATGGGCTTCCCAGTAGTGCAGAGTCAGTAAAAATCCAAGAGGCAACCTATAGAGGCACTTGGATGCCGGCCCCAGGAGCAGACTGGAGACACCCACTCTGGGACTGGCACCTGCAGTCACCCAGCACACCAAGCATGCTGCTGGGAGTGGGCACCATCCCTGCGATGGGCACTGTCACCGATGTGGGGACAGACTACAGAGAACCCACAGAGATACAGTGAATATCACAGGCACTCCCCAGACTTTCTGGAATTCCCCTCCTGCTTCATAAGTCCGGCTCATTAGGCTCTGCTCCTAATCAGCAAGCACAGCTAGAGCTCAGCAGTGTCACTCCTCAGCCCTTTCATCCCAGCCTCTTTAATGCTGGTCTGTCACAGCCAGCCCTCTAACCCCCCTTGGTGTCCCCTAAACGCTCCTTGGCTGTCCCCTTCCACAGGCTCTGCCACCACCCGCTGTGGTCTGTGTGACTTGTGTGTGACCAGGAACCAGGGTGGAGCTGGGGGCTCAGAGGGAACTCACACTGTGGGGTTTGCCCCAGACTGAACCCCTCCAATCATGGACAGCAAGTGCAGGATAATACAAACACTGGGAAAACCCAACTGCATCGTTGAAACAAACTGAACACAGCAGGATTTTTTCAGCACTTTCTATTTTCAAAAGCAAACCCATGTAGAGGGCAGGACGAGGGCTGGAATGTTCCCCGCTGGTGTTGGGGGCCCAGCAGCATCCCTCACTATCAGCAGCATCCCTGCAGCACCCTGCCACTGGGAAAGCATTCCTTCCCCAGGAGGGATGGAAAAGTGAATTGCAGATCCCTACGGGACATCTCCCCCAGGAGCCACCGGGCTTTTACTGCACACTAAACCACAGCGATTAGATCAACAAGCCAACCCCTGCAAGGCTGAGAGGTTTTATCAAAGCCAGCAGCACCTCAGGGAGGAGATGGAAAGATGATGCAGCTGCCCACAGCATCCGCAATCCCTGGGCCAGCCTGGCGGCTGCTGCAGGAATCAGGACCAAGGCTGCACCAGCGCATTTTCAGGAGGCTGAGCCTCTGCCACTGCCTCCATGCTCCCAGGATGCTGGTCCTGGCCCCAGCCCGGTGCCTTCTGTCAGACCCAACCGTGGCAGTGGTGTGCCACAGAAATGCCCCTCAGCAGGCAGGGCTGGGGGACAGCAGGAGCCTGGGAGGCAGGTGCCCGCAGTGCTTCTCCCTGAATTGCAGAGGAGTGGGGAGAGGAATTTTCTTTCAGCAGCAAACTCGCTGAAGCAGCACTCCGCACCTGTGCAGCCCAAGATACAGCTCCTGCTCCAGCCCAACCAGCAGCTATTTCCCACTTATCTGCGCCACAGCTGATATCTGTGCAGCAGAACACGGCACTCGGTAATAGGATTTTGATGCTAAACAGAAGATGTTTTTTTCCCCGGGTCTCACTTACGTCACACCTGGAGGTATCCACGGCCATGGAGGTGACACTGAGGAAGGCTAAGGAGTTTCAACTCTTGCGCTGAGGGAGCAGCTTCTCCTTCAGCTGCTAAACAAAATTACAGTGATCTAGCATCATGCCCCCACCCCAACACAGCTCTGGGGACGGGAGGGAGGAGAGCACGCCTCCACTGCGGCAGCCCCACTGCCCCCCTGGCTGGACGGACCCCCCTCCTCCCACAGCCGCCATGGGACTGAGCAGAGCTCCTTAGTGCTGAGGCTGAGCTGGGGGCTGGGGAAGCCTGCATCCCGTAGGCACCACCTGCTCCCAGTGCTCCTCGGGCCCCAGGGGTGTGCTGGGGGAGCCTGAAGCCCACAGGCATCACCTGCAGCCCACGGGCATCACCCACTCCCCGTGGGCATCGTCCGCTCCCAGCGCTCCCCCAGTCCCAGGCACTGCCGTCAGCTATAATCCCGCGCCACAGGGACCACCCACACGCCACAGCAGCAGCAGCACCACAGAGACAGGCTTGGGTGGCAGAGACACACTTGCAGCTGCCTCAGGGAAAGGGGAGGAAGGCTTGTCACCTCCCTGCCACCCTCCTGCCCATACGAGCAAGAGGAAGGTCCCACGCACCCCCACGGCTGGAGCTGGGAAAGTCTCCGCCTGCCACAGACAAAACCAAGGCGATGGGAACCACCCCCGCTGGGTGCGGGTGACATCTCACCCGTGGGAACGCTGCCGGCACGGCTTCAGGGCTGTCACCGTGGCGTCAGGGCTGTCACCGCTCCCACAGCACAAACCGGGTGGCGAAGGGCACCAGCAGAAAGGCCACAGGCTGGCGGTGGTGGGGAGTCTGGCCAAGGCCAAGGTCAGCGTGTCATGGCCGGGCCCTGGCACATGTTGCCAGGCTGAGCACACCAAGCCAAGAGGTGCTCAGACATGCAGGGGGATTGAGGGGTGCACACTGACCACGGGGTCCTATACTGACCACAGGATCCTATACTGACCACAGGGTCCCTCACCACTGCAGTGAGCAGCTCCGGCCCTGCCCGCAGTGGTGCCTGGGGAGCACGGGCACTGCAGCGAGGGAAACAGCACTGTGCAGGCGAGCACAGCCCCAGGACAGCTGTGCCAGCACGGGCTTCATCCCACACAGAGGGTGTGCCCACAGCCAGGGCAGTGCCAGCAGCCCCTACAGCAGGGACAGGGGTGCCAGGGGTAGCCCTCGCTGTGGCGAAGGGATGCCAGGAGCACGTCGCAGTCTGTTTTCCTGCACAAGTGCATTAAGCATTCCACATGGCACTTTTGCTGTAAATCACTTCCTATTCAGGCTTACTGCTGAGGGTCTCTGAAGGTCAATTTTCCATGGTTATGACAACAAAAACTAAAATTGGGTCAAACCTGAAAGGTATTATCTTTCTCCAAGCTGCTAAATGCACAATAGTAATGAGGTTGGTTAAGCAGTTCACCCCCAGCCTGCATTATTTGCTCTGAAGATGTATTAACCAGTTAAATGAGCATGATAAGGCAGCCCTGCACATTCCTCCCACCAGCTGCATGGAAGATCTGAGGTTCTGAGTCTCCATATCCCTGCTAATAACCGAGACCACGGCCCTACCGACAAAGGCGGCTGCGCCACACAGCTCCAGGCCAGGCTCTGCCTGGCCTGACCCACGGGAACACAAAGGCAACTTTAAAGGCAGCCAGCAGCTCAGAGCCATTGGAAAAAATAATTATCATTCCTCCTCCCCTTTCTCTTTCTTCTTCTTAACACTCTCCCTCCTCCAACCTCCTGATGAAAGAACGAACCCACTGCCTGCCCCATGAAAGACGGCTTAGCAGCATCCCTGCACCAGGATGGGGGTTTATCCCTGGCAAGCACAAACAGCTGAGCTGGCTGCCACCACCCGGCATGGGACCCAGGGGCGTGTAGAAAACCCACCCAACCACCTCATAAGCACTGGAGGTCACTTCACAGCAGCCCCCAAAGGATGCTGCATGCCCGTGGCAGAGCTCTCCATGCAGATCTGCTGGCAGGGTCCAAGATGGGCTGTCCAGGGAGTCCCCACGCCAGTGGGGCTGCAGGACCAGTTGTGGGACACAAAGAACGTTTATTTTTATGGGATTTCTACTGCTTTTCCTAAAACAAACACCCATTAATGTAAATATAACTGATGTAAACAAGCATGACCCTAAAATCCATGTGCAGCTGTATGGAACAGGGAAAAGAGAGGGAGGGAGGTTGGCTGGGAGAGAGGGTGGGGAAACACTTTAATTAATCTCTAAAATGAATGAGATGGGAAAACTCGAACTGCAGGGAAAGCATCTGGTGCTGCTGCAGGAAGGGGCTGCCCAGAACGTGGGGCTGTGCTCTGCTGCATAACACCGGAGCCATCAGCTCCCACACCGGGCACTCCCTGGCACCAGCCCACACTGGGAGAGCCACACCACACCCACGGCACCCAGGGAGGGCAGCCTGCCGTGTGCCAGTCGCATGTGTCAGAGCTAGGAGCTGGAACATCCCACTGGCTCACCCTCACAAGCTGCTGCAGGCTCCTGGCTCCATCCCCGGCCAGACGTGCATCTGCAGGATCCCCACGAGCAGCCTGTCCCAACAGGGGATGGGGACCAGGGCAGGTGGCAGGAGGCTTCACCTCCTGCAGAAGGGACCCTGCCACCAGTCAGGGAGCACATGGAGGAAACATCCAGAGAGCCTCGGTGTGTCTCTCATGGTGATCCAGCTGGGGCTTTGCCAGGAGGAAGCTGCCACATGGAGAAATGCCAGCACTTTCTAGCACAGAAGGATGGATGAAGATCCCAAAGTGGGATCTGGGATGGCAGCCCTGGGATTAGCACTCTGGCCTCCAGGAGCCACGTCCCGTGACCAAAATGTGGCTGTGAAGAGTACCTGAGAACCAAGGGAGAGAGAGAAAGCCCACAGAGCAGACCCAAGGAGCTTCAAGATGGAGGAGAGGGCCTGGGGTCAACCAGAGGCAGATTTACAGTTTAAGAGGACAGCAGTGGATCCAGACTGGCTTCTTCCAGGTCTTCCCACAAGCAGCTTCTGCTCCAAGCAGCTCCCTGGAGCAACTATTTGAAATGCAAAGAAGGTTGGATGAACCAGAAAGACAAACGTGGTGCTTCTGTCCTTCTATGGTCCAGAACTCCCAAGTGTGCACGGGCTCTCTTGAGCAAGCAGAGCAGAGAGAGGGAGCCTGAAATGGAGCCTCACCTCTGGAGCTCAGAGCAGGGGCTGCTCAAGGTGGTGCAGTACACAGCGAGTGGGGACACACGGTGACAGGGGTCCTGGCAGAGGGTGGGCAGGGCCAAAATGCCACTGCACAGAGGATTCAAGGGCAAGGGAGAGGAGATCTGTCCTGCCCAGCAGCAAGGAGAGCTCTGCTGTCTCCTGCACACAAGGAGAAGAGAGCCCGGCCCCCACAGCAAGGGCTGGCACTGCACTGTGCTGTGGCACGGCAGGGAGAGGCCAAAGCCACCACAGCCACACAAGGTCCCTGCTCCCAATTCCAGCAGTCCTCCTGCGACAGAGCCCTGCCCGCACACACACACACTGGGCTCTTGAGATGACACTCGGCTCCCTGGGGATGTGTCCGTCAGATCCATCCTGCTCCTCCTCTCACTAGGGATCTCAAACCCTGTCCCTCACCATCGGCCACTGACTGGAAACCCTTCAGGCCCGGGTGCCAGGGAACGGGAATTCCCCATCCTGGCTCGAGGTGGACTCTTGTGCCCTGGCTGCCCCACGACAGCTGCCATGCTCAGCCCCAGCACACCAGGGGCTCCAGCCACACTCTCACCCTGTCCCACTCCAAGCCAGCAAGGTCCTGAGAGATCCTCCCTCATCCCAAGCCTGGAGAACAAGTACACAACGTGGCTCCTCTCGGAGAAACACCGACCACTAGCACAGCTCCTCCCCAGTGCCACGCTGGTCAGGAGCACTGGCAAAACAGGCCATCACCAGCTGCAGTGCCCAGCCTGGCATGGCACTCCACTCTGGGAAGAGCCAGTCCCTTGTGCCCTTACCTGGGTGCAGCATTCATGATGCCCAGGCTCCTCAGCACCCCCAGGACTCACCCAGGCACCTGAGCTGGCCCCGTGCAGGGCTCTGCACCTGCCAGCCCTCCCGGCCCCCACACGGCTGCAGCTCCCGGCCCTGCCTTCGGAACAGCAGCGCACACATCCTCCCCCCTGCCCTTTGCAACGCTGCCAGTGATGGGAGGGAGTTAGAAAAGCCAGGGAAAGCATTCCTTATTTCAGGGAGCCAGATCATCTAAAGACTGGCACCAGCCCAGTGCCCGGTAAGACCTCCCCAGATTTATGGTCAGCACAGCTGAAGAGACAGAGGAGCTTTAGTGAACCTGGTTAAAGCCCCATGGGAAAGTGACAGCAGGATCTGAGTGACCTGAGAACTCCACCTCTCTGCTGGGAAAAGTGACACAAGAAAGGAGCCTGGCAGCCCCAGGGACTGTGGGGAGGGGGCTGCCAAGGGAGGGGCATCCAGGGCCAACAGGACACACATTGGGACACCACACCCTGCCCAGGGACCAGGCAGTTGCTGGGACAGCAGAGCATCACTGCTGGAGCACCCTCCACCGCCTGCACCACAGATCCAGCCTCCCCCTCCTCCTCCTCCTCCTCCTCCTCCAGGGCCTCTTCCTCTCCTTCCCCTCTTTGTCATTCCTCCCAGCTCACGCCTCTTCTCTGCTCTCCTTCAGCTGCTCACAGCAATAATCCAGGGCAGCGACGCCCCAGCAGATTGCTCAGCACCGCTCCCCACTGCTGACCGGGGTTTTAATGACTCCCCCGGCTGTGCCGGGGCTGGTTCCCACCTCCACCGGCTGCCGGGTTCTCCCCAGCATCCCTCCTCCAAAAAACACCTGTACCATCCGTAGGGATAGGTGAGGAGCTCCCGCCACCTCCAGCTCAGTGGGGGCCCAGCTGGGATCAGGCTCTCAGCCCTTCCAAGGACTCACAGGATTCTCTTGGCAGCGCCAGCCCCCAGGGCTCCCCAGCCCACTGGGCCAGGCGAGTGCAGCCAAGGGCACCAATGCAGCAGCCGGAGGGTCTGCAGGCTGACAGCCCGGCGCAGATGCCTTGGAGACAGGGAAGGGACAATTCAACACAGTGCGGTTCAGTGTCGGTCACACGATGCTGCTCAGAGCCTCACGGCTGGGGCTCTGCAGAGACAGGGACAGGACAAGGACCAGGCAGAGGCCAGGCAGGCACACGACAGGACTTGGGGCTCTGCCTGCAGGACCCACACAGCCCCCCAGGCAGCACCCACCAGCTCCTGGCACAGACACCACCACCCTGCAAGGGCATGAGGCAGGGCAGGAGCTGCAAGGGTCTCCTCCCCAGTGAGGAGGATTGGTATGACAGGGGGAGGAGCTGCTGCTCAGGGGAACCTCCTGAAATTCAGGAAGTGAATTGCTGAGCCCCATTCCCAGAGCTGAGCTACCCATGGGAGGACAGGCAAGAATATACTTCTGGGGCCAAGGGACACGCCAGCAGTGTGACCCTGGCCAGCCCTGTCATCACCCCCACAAGGCCATGTCTGCATCCCATATCCAGCTTTGGGCTCCCCAGTGCAGATGGGACCAATATGCAGGAGGGAATCTTGCAGAAGTCCACGGTGATGCTCAGAGGCTGGTGCACAGGACAGAGACACAGTGGGAGGGAGGTGGGTGCTCAGCCCAGAGAGGGACAGGCTCAGGGGCACCGGGGAGGTTATAGGGAAATCAGGGCCAAGGCAGGAAGCAGGGAGGGCAGTGGAGCTCCAGTTGCATTATCCTGTTTCCCAACAAATCCATCCATCCATCCATCCATCCATCCATCCATCCATCCATCCATCCATCCATCCATCCATCCATCCATCCATCCATCCATCCATCCACATCAGCAAAGCAATTTTAGAGTCAAGCAGCAGCCGCCACAGAACCACAATGCAGAGGCAGTGCCAAGTGCCAGCAACCACAGCCTGCCTGCCCCCTGCCTGGCATGGCCCCAGCCCCTGTTCCCATCTCCATGCTCAGTGAAGGGAGCAGCAGATAAGCCGGAGGTGCAGGGAGTGCCCCATGACCCCCAGTACCCCCAGCCCCCCAGCACCAGGCACAGCATTTGCTGCCAGGCTGCAGATCCCCGTGTCCTGTCCTTTGATTAACATTCCACATGTAAAGTCGGGATTGTAATTACTGCAACTGATTAACAGGCCGAAGGTAGCCCGTCTCCGAGGGAGCAGATTAGCCGTGGCTCTCTCGAGCTCCTGCTCTCACCTCGGCACTGCCGGCGCATTCTAAGCAGGGCCCGATGCCCCCGCAGCCAGTGATTAATGGGCTCCGTCCCACTGCTCTTCCCATGCTCTGCTGGGGCATCACAGATCCGCTTCCAGTGGCCGTGGGCCGGCAGAGCGGAGCGTGCTGGATGCTGAGAAGTGATTCCCAGAGCCTCCTCTCCCTGCTGTCCAGGCACCAGGCAGGGGATATAGGATACGACTTCCAGAAGCCAAGATCCCTTGCAGGGAGAGGAACACACCACTCAGACATTACACTCCTTGGATGTGAAGACACATGGGAGCATTCCACATGCCCAGCTCAGCTCTTCTCTGCCCACCAACCATGGGTGTGACAGGACCCTCCAATTCATGGCTTCATCAGGCAGGGAAGGCAATCAGCTGTAATTAACGGCTGCTGCAGGCAAAGCGCAGCACAGGGACCTTCTTTCCTTCTTTTCCCCAAGACTGCAAAATAAATTATCCTGCAAAGTTAGCAGAGGCTGAGCTATGGAAACAATTAAACAAAAATTAAATCTAATTCATTTATACTCAGAGCACAAAGTGGATAATGTGGGGGTTTTCTTTGCTCTCCTCTCTTTGCCTTGGTGTTACAGAGGACTATTATGGGAAATTAATCATGGGGAAAAGCAATGAACGTGATCTATCGCTCTTTAAAAGTGCACTGTAGTGATTATATAAAAATCTATTAGAGAGGCCAGGAAATAGCAGAGTGACACCATTTAAAAGGAAAAAGGAGACTGGGCTGGTGGCAAAGGGATCGATTTCTTCACTGACGGATCCGTGGCAGAGGGAGCGGGAGGAGGTCAGACCGCGGGGTGGACAGCGGTCAGACCCGGCTGGCCCCAGGGCTGTGCCTGGCTGGACAGCGCTGCACACCCAAAAACCTCGTCCAGCGTCCCACGTGCTGCCACGGGCAGGGATGACCCCCGGGCAGGGATGACCACCCGGGGAGGGATGACCACCCGGGGCTCCCACCGAGCACAGCCCCACAGGGACGGCCGCCCCAGGCAGCTGCAGCATCCCTCCGCATCCTTCATGGCACTGCCCCATCTGAAGGTGCCAAGCAAAGTGACCCCATCTCCAGCAATGATCGGCAGTGCAGACTCTCCCTGCCCAGCCCCTCGGCACACGCTCGGCTCTTTAACAGTGGTGATAAAACCTTCGCCAAGGCAGATTCCACCATAAATCCCAGCCGGCAGCGGGGCCGGCCCCCGGGCCAGCCTGACGCTTTAACGACACCATCAATCCCTGAGGAGCCAGAGGCGGGGCGGGGGGACAGCCGGGCCGCAGCCCTGGCACGTGGCCGGGCAGGGGCCGAGGCACCCAGACCCTCCGGTGCCGCACGCCGGGACCGAGGCTGCGGCAAATTGGCGACTGGCCACACAACTCCAGGCGGGCAATCCCGCACCTCTGCGCCCGCCCACGACCACTGCAGCCACCCGGTGCCATCACCCCATGGCTACCACTTACCAACTCCCCCAGTCCCACATTAGCACAGGGAAACACCTTTATGGGAATTTAATGGCAGTTTCTCCTCCCCACCAAGCGCGTGGAAGGCAGACACATCACACTCCCTCCACTGCATCATTTAAACGATTTGGGGGAAAAAAAGAGTGGAAAAAAAACCCCTTTGATCTCAGCAGCCTGCTTATTTAGCCCATGCAGGGATTTAATTGAGAAGGGATGTCCTTGAATAAATGCAGAGACGTCCTCACTCCCCAGGAAGGCTGCCGCGAGTTGAACAATCCTCTGTATGAGGTTTTCTACCCATCCAGGAATATTCTGGGACAACACAGCCCCGGGGCTGCTGCCGCATTCCCCTCACCGGGAATGCCAGTGGTGGGTTCGAAAAGAGGTGCCCCCAGGGCTGGAGACACCACTCTGCCCCCAAACCCAGCCCAGGGGCAGGTGGGGGGCAGCAGGTGGAGCAGCCATGCACCCAGTGGGATGAGGACCAGGGCTCACTTGGCACAGGCAGAGGGGCTGCAGGTGGGACGTGGTGCCCCGGAGAAGCCAAGTTACGGCACAACAGAAGGCGAGGGCAGCCGGTCCCCAAGAGCCGGCACTCACACTCGGGGTGCCAGCACCGGCCCCTAGCAAACGCCTTCCCCGCTGCCAGGCTTGGCAGGAGTGGAGGAGCCGCAGCAGAGCCCGCCAGCTCTGGTGGGGAGCTCGGCACCACCGGCCACAGCGGGCAGCTTCCTGCTCATTTCCTGCCCCTGCCAGTGCCCAGCACCCCGGCATCCCTGCCCCTCCTCTGCCAGTTCCCTCTGGCCCAGCCGAGCTTCCCGCCAGTGCAAAGCCTCATACTGAGGAAGGCAACCAGCCCTGGGGATCCCTTTGTGCCACACACTGGCGAGGGGAACCGGAGAGGGGCAACGACAAACAGGAGGAGCTCCTCAGCAGCAGTGCTGCACCCACAGATTTGGGGCTTTGCACCTCCTGCCCTTGCCCAGCGCAGCCGGTGTCAGGCGCCGATCAGCATCCTCATCCTCTTCCTCCTCCTCCTCCTCCTCGGCGCAGCCGCGTAGGTGCCTTTGCCGCAAGGCTGCCTCGCCGGGGAAGCGCCGACCTATTTTAATCCGGCATCTCCCACCATCCCAGTGAGGCTGGCTGCGAGAGCAGCCCCAGGAGAGTCCTGCCCCGCGCCCCCGCGCCCCGCACCTGCTCAGGATGGAGGAACACCCCGAGACTGTGCTTGGAGGAGCCGGGGAGGCGGGAGGGGGCTGGTGGGCACTGAAACCCAGGGAGGAAGCTGCTTTTACCCTGGAAGAGAATTCACGGTGATAAAGACAAGCGCAGGGAGAGGACATGGGAATTCCCAGATCATTAAAGTGCTGACATCTGTCAGCCCATGGTAACAGCAGCTCCTCTTCTCCTCATCCATTAAACTTCTTGTCCTCCCCCTGCCCAGGGGACTTGTGCTCAGCTCTGCAGTCGCCCCACCACTGCCTCACTGCTGTCCCACTGCTGTCCTACCAGCTGTGCCACCAGCATGTGCCAGTGCAGAGCCACAGGGATGCTGGGCACCTGCGGGGTTGGTGCTGGGTGCTCATGCCATGCCCGACTGCAGCTCTGCTGGAGGAAGGCGAGCACTCAGCCCCTGGACTTGCTCGCTGGCTGTGGTGGCTAAAGGCGAGCTGATTAAAGCAATTAGGATTTTAAATAGTAACACCAGAGTGGCTCATCAGCACTGAAGAGGCAGTCAACTGACAGGCTGAGGAGCCTATTTAGGGATCTCGTTTGGCTGAGGATCCTCAGCGAGGCCCCAGGGCTCCCTCGGAGAGAGGCTGCCGGCACAGGGGTGCCCCAGGCACCCCAGGGCCTGCCTGGGAACACAGAGCAGCCTTGTCAGGGTTTGTCCCTGCCAAAAGGGACAGCCCTGTACATGCAGCCAGCCTTGTCCCCTGCCCTGCAGCCACAGGGACACCAAGGAGCACCTGGCACAGCCAAGGAACACCAGAACTGCCAAGGAGCACCCGCTGCCCACTCCTCCCTTTCCTTAAGATTGTTTATTTTCTGTAATAAAGGAACGTGGAAGGAATTTTGTAGTGTTTCTCAGGAGGCACTGCCGTGCAGCAGCAGCCCCAAAGCAACAGATAAAGTGACTTTTACAACAGATAAGTCCCCCCCACCCCCACCCCCCCATTTTGTCTGCTTGGACTCAAGGGCCGAGATGCCAGAGATTTAAGGCATCCTGGTGGGAAACCCATCTGGTTTGGTGTATGCAGATCTCCAATCACAAAGGAGAGTCTGGAGTCACTTACAGATGCAAGAGCAGCATAAACAGCCTTGAAACGCTCTGTACCCTTCCTGCTGCTCATTCTCTACACCTGCATTTGCTCCTGGCTGTGCTGGCTGATGCCAGGGTGCCCATGGGTGCAGTGCCAGTGTGAGCACCTGCTGGGCCCAGCGCCACAGGGTGTGGGCCCCAGGGACAACGTAGGGACAACTGCAAGGAGCTTCCCGGTCCTGTCTCCATGGGCCCTGTGGCCCAGGACTGGGCTGCTGCTTCCAGACCTCCCATCATCACTCCTGCAGCTGCATTCTCCAGGCAGCAGCTGACAGAGTGAGAGGACACAGTCTTAAGCTGTGCCAAGGGAAATACAGGTTGGATATCAGGAAAAAAGGTTTTTACATAAAGAGTGATAAAGTACTGGAATGGTCTGCCTGGGGACGTGGTGGTGTCACCATCCCTGGATGTGTTTAAAAAAAGACTGGATGTGGCACTGGGTGCTGGGGTTTAGTTGAGGTGTTAGGGCATGGGTTGGACTCGATCTTGAAGGTCTCTTCCAATGTGGTGATTTTGTGATTCTGTGATTCCAGTGGGATCGTGAGTGGTCCAACATCCCCAGGCTGGATCCTCTCACTCTCAGATGAGGGAAAAGGGGAAAAAGAAAAGGGTAGGAACAGGGAGTGAAGGGCAGGGGCTGAGAGAGGACAGGAGGACAGGAATGGGAGGGGAGGGCCGGAGCTGCAGCCCAAGCACAAGCCACTTGCCGACTTTCTTGTGAGCTCTGAGATGCCGTGGGAGGGAACTGGCACAGGCACATTACATTTATTTATAGGCATTTCTGTGGCACTCGATTAAATGCTGTGGTGGAGATATTGCAGGGTGAAGAGTATTTAGAGCCGTTTAACACCTCTTAGTCGGCAAAAGTCCATCTAATTCCTGCAGCGAATTGGGAAAGTGCATATAGCAAGGGCAAGAGCAAGGAAGATGCCCTCTCAGCCCTGGTTCCACCTGGGAAAGAGACCTTGTGATCCTTGATGCAATTGTGGCAGTGCCTCCATGAGCCCCACATGATGCTTCACCACCTACAGGAAAGCAGCCCAGGGACTGGTGTTCTGCAGCAGGACACACATCCACACCATGCCCAGCTCCCACGGAGCTGCCTCTCCCCAGCCCTTGCAGGGTGCTCATGGCATGGTGCTGGTGGCACAATTGCACAGGGTGCTGGCCAGCCCTGGCATGCAGAGGCCCTGCCTGGGCCAGCCCCAGCATCCCCAAGTCCTGCTGAAGGATGGGGCCTGCCCAAGGGAGGGCACAGGAATTCCTGATGCTCAGAAGGAGCTCACTCCCAGCCTTCCCTGGGTATCTATAACTGCTCTGCAGAACCTCCCTGCGCCTTATCAGGATGGCGAAGGGCTGAGCTGGTAAATCTCCAGATCTCAGGAAAGCTGTCAGGGGAGAGAGTTCAAAGGAAAGGCTGCCAAGTGCACATCAAGGTGAGCTCTAATTGCACCTCTGCAATCCACTGCTGGCTGGCCCTTTCACCCTTGGATCACTTTGTCCCCTGCTCCTTTCTGCTGCAGAGCTTGGCCTGCCCATCCCCCAGACAGGGGACAAGTCATGGGAGCACCCAGGGGGATGGAGCTGTGCGGCCACAGCACTGCTTACCCGTGGCAAAAGGACAACAGACTGAGGCTGAAACACAGGGAGATCCGACAGCCCTGGGCGATGCCACAGAAGCACCACCGGCTCCTGGAGAAGCACATTGCCACTGGCTCTCCCAAGCCACTGCCCAGCACCAGGGTTTTGGTTCAGCTGAGCGTGTCCCAGTGCCTGGGCAGGAGATGCCCTTTACTCTGCCCAGTGCCAGACCCTCAGAGCCCCAGCAGATCCCACCCCTGGGGCGCCGGGGGCTGGCCAGGGCCAGGGATGTGGGGTGCCAGGGCTCGCCCTGCCAGCTGCTCCGGTGCACCCGGGCCCGTGTCGCTCGCAAATGGATGCAATTAAGTTGATACTGCAGCGGCCCATAATTGCTGTTTCTTCAGCTTGGCAACACGACCCCGGAAGCCCCCATTATACTAATCACTGTCACACGAACACAATCGCAGAACACATAAAAACCTGGTGTGCTTCGTGCTGAAATATAACCCTGCCGAAGGCTGAGCCGTGCCATAAATCTGCTCAGCACTTAACACTGCCGGCTAAATGGCCCCGCTTAATTATAGCTCCATAAACAGGACTTTATAGCAGTATCAATACCGTCGGAAATCAATCCCGCTGATGGACAAAGGGACGGGCTCGTTTCCTGCTGCCCAGGGCTGGGCCACCACTTCTCCCCGCGACCCCAGCTCAGGGAAATCTCCGCTCCCGTGCCCATCTCGGACACGCGGCACCCGGCCACGGGTTCCACCCGGCCTCGGTCCAGCGCTGCCACAGAGCCACAGCCAGGACATTAGCATGGCAACCCACACCGATCTCTGTCAATTATGCTTCAGTATTTGAGCTCTAACCGGCTTTAAATTGAATCAGGGCAAAATCATCAGTATAAAAAGTGCCCGCACCAGCCCTTCGATTCCAGCGCTGGGAAAAAAAAAAGTTCTACATCTCATAATGGCCTTCTACCCCATAATGAACAGGAAAAATAAATTAGATTCCCAGCTAAGGGTATATTTATACAATTTCATTATGTGCCCATGAGCAAGTCTGGTTTTCACCAAGATAAAAATGAGCTCTCAGCAATGCTCATGCTAAATAAATGGAGTGATTTAACAGCTTAACAAGGAGTGCGACAGAGGGGCTGCGGTACTGTGGCAAAAATGGAAAATAAAAATAAAAAATATCAAAATGCTTGTGTTTCCTGCACTGCACTGGCACTGCCAGGTCAGATCCACCTGGGAGGAAGGAGATGGCAGCGCTGGGACTGTGGGAGCATCCCAGGCTGTGAGCACTCATATCCTGCCCAAATGAAGCAGTTGGGAGCAACTCCCGACTGCTTCAGCTTCTGGTGCTCAATGTCCAAGTGATCCTCGTGAGCCAAAATCAAAATCCCAGTCCATCTCCTTGCTGGCAGTCGATGGGTCCAGCTCACTCTCGCACTGCCACCGCAGCCCAGGGATGCCAGGGCCATGAGTGCCAGCTGCCTGCAGGAGCAGGGAAGATTCTTGTGGCATCTTTGGGGCTGGAAAGGGATATTTGCAGCCTGGAAGTCATTCCCAGACTCTGAAACCATGGCTCCTCTCCCAGTGCTGCTGGGATATTCCCAATTCCTCCCAGTGGAAGGAACCTCCTGTTACCCATTTCCCATCTTCCTTCCCTTGCTCCACTTCCAGCCCTTCTGCTGCTGTGGGCAGCAACACGTGTTCCACCCCCCCACAAATCTCTCTCCTGCAGCCAGGAGGGACCTGGCCAGAGTTTGGAAGAGCTTCCCACCCTTCCAAGGTTATCTGCTCCCAGGGAAGGCTCCTCCATCCCACCTTCTGCTGCTCCTGAAAAGAGCATGTCAGCTCCTCCCAGGCCCCATCCTGGGTCACATATCCATCTGGGCTCAGCGCCGTGTGCCTTCTCCAGCACAGTCAGGCTGATCCCAAATCCATAACCCACACTTGAATAGCTCATCCAGTTAATGGCAGAGCTGCCAGCAGGCAAATCTGTCCTCTCAGCANAATCGAGAGGCCACACGGTCCATCGGTGGGATCTGGAGACCAGGAGCCATCTCCAAGACAGAGCTGCTGGCTTGGCTGCCTATCACAGCTCTCCTGCCACAAGGTGACACTTCCCCCTCCATCCTCCCTACCCCAGGGAGCCGGGTGGATTAATAGTTCAGCGGGGCTTTGGAAAAATGTGTGCCGGGAGTTCTGAGCCTGATTCATAACAGGAGTTCCCTCCCCTGCTACAGAGATTAATCACCGGTGCAAATGCAAACACGGGTTGGGCTCACCCGTCCCCAAACCGCGGCACAGCTGGAGCGGAGCTGAGCCGAGCACGCTGCCGCGGCTCTGCCACGTCTGACGGCGGAGCCTGCACCTCCAGCATCGTGCAAAAACAAACGCGCTGTGGAAAGGATTGGTTCCGAGTGCCTGAGTGCTCCATGCAAATACGGCACTGGCCCTGGAGCCTGCCTGTGCTGCCTCCTCCCGGGAGGAATGACGGGGCAGCATCAGCTCTGCTCCCGCCCGGAGGAGCTCAGCCCCCACGGGCACAGACTGCTTACAGGCAATTTATCCTTAAACACCTTGTCAAATGCAGTAAGAGCCCGACCCCTGCACCGAGGATCCATCCCTCTCTCTGTGGGGCAGCTCCTGGACATCCCACCAGAGGTGCTCCTGCCTGCTGGGAGAACACACGAGCCCAGTACTGTCCCCCCTGCCCGGCCGCAGGAGCACTCACCAGTGCCCCTAACGTGTTTCCAGAGGCTCTTGCCCTGAACTGAGTCACGCTCTTCCCAGTCAAACCAGCCCTCCCAACACCATGCCTGCCCGAGGACAGAACAGAAATCTCTGTTCCCAAGGGATAAGGACCATCCCAGTGATGCTCTCTTCTGGCTGCCCTGGAATTCCTTCTTTCTGTCCCCCTAATGTACATAACAACCAGATCATTTTTGCCACACCATTTTCCCAGCCCCAAGCAGAGTTGTTTTTCCTAGGCTGCTGGAATCCTTTACAACCCCCAGAGGATCAGCAAATGATTTTTCACTCTTCCCTTTGGTTTGGAGAGAAAAGGGATCTTGGCTCAGTCACAATTAGAGTGAACTGCAGCTCGTAGGCAGAGAAAGCTGCAGTTCCACTGTGTGACAGGAATGATCTAATCAGGCACTGGGTCAGATCACCAAAAAATAAACCCCTGCAGAGATGATAACGGCTCCTACCTGCCCCGAGCTGAGCCGACTGTGAGCACTGGGTCTTGAGAGGCACAGGGAGGGGGCAATGGAGACCACACAGCAGCACAGGGACCACAGCACAGTGGTGCAAAATCAGAGGTGAGGACCTCTGACTGTGCCTGACTTTCCTCCTGGGAGGAGGAGGACGAGGACTCCCACATCACCCTGCTTACGTTGGCAAACCACCTCCCCAGACAGTGTGGGTCTGTCTGTGCCAGCCCCCCGGGATGGAGGAGCATGGGCAGCTGCTGGAGGACACCCTATCTCTTTCCAGCTCCCCCCCGAAGGCTCCACAGGTCCCCAGGCAGGCCCAGGGGCCGCAGTGCCAGTGGACGGGTCCTGCTGCAGCACTGGCACCAGAAGGGAAAAAAGATTTGCCTTTTCTGCCAACCCTTGCTCTGCCCTTCCCAGCTCCCCCTCTGTTGCCTAATCTGCTCCTCACCCCGAACCAAGGAGGCTGCAGGTTCAGTGGGGCTGGACATTACAGATTAGATTGCATCTGTCTGGGTATAAATAATTTACTGCTTGATGGTCAGAGTGAATTTAATTAGTTCTTGTTCTCCTGATAGAATCAGCCCACCGCTGCTAAAGCATTTCACTCCGAATTAGCCTGAGAAGCACTAACAAGGCAGCGCTAATTTTACACACACGACATCCCCCACAGTCTCTGAAAATACAGCTCCACAGAGCAGGGAGCAGCGCCAGCCCCGTGGGGCTGGGAGAGGGGCAGCGTGAGGGATGAATCCGGGCACAGCCTGGGCAAGGAAGGATGTGGGGAGGTGGCATGGATGAGCACCAGCACACAAACCCCATCCCTTCCCCTTTTGCTCTGCCCGTACTTCCAGTATCCCAGGGATTTGGAGAGGGGGCAAGGGAGCAGGGAGCTTGTGGCTGGCAGAGCTGATGTTGCTGCCTGTCAGGTCCCCTCCTGCCCAGGGAGGGGCTCCCTGCCAGCTGAGTGCCCACCTCACACCCCCTTCTTCCAGCTCCTGGGGTCACGCCAGGCTGCTGGCTGCTGGAATTGCTGCCACAGCCTTGGAGAAGCACCACCACACGTCAGCGCTCCAGGGGGATGCGTGCCCGCTCACCTGGAAGGGAGAGCAGGGGGACAGTGGGGGCAGCTGCGGGAGATGGGCACAGACCCCTGGGGCAGTGCCGGGTCTCGGCACCCCCCAGCCCTTGGCTGCACCCCCGGCCCCAACAGAGGAAACAGAGGACTGTGACACCCCACGCTTAGCACCCTGTCCAAGCCAGGCTGTGCACTGACCTCGTCCCAGATGGAACCAGTCTACGAGGGGTTCAGGCAGGAGCCAAGGCACAGAAGGTGGCAGAAAGGTCCCTGCCCCACGTCCCTGCAGACCAAGCACCACAGCCCCCGGCTCCCCAAACCTGCTGTGTTCCCACAGGCACCCTGCCCTGTAACGTTGCCTCCCATTTTCCCTGTGCTCAGTAAGGAGCCCCTGGGTTCTCCTCTCTGCCCGCAGTGCTGCTTTACTGCTCCTGCCTCCCTGCTCTGACCTCCCCTGTCTCACCAGGATTTACGCTCCACATTAACAGTCTGCCCGAGCTGCCTCCCGCCGGGCGAGGTGGCACTGCAGCCACCCGTACCACACTGAGCCCTGCTGATGACCCCAGACCCCTCTGAACAGCATGGGGTGATACCCCTCCAGTCACCAGCACCTCTGCAGGCACAAATCCGGGGCATTTCCACCCAAAAGTGAAATTTTGGGGATATGGGACAGCACGGAACGCTCCAACAGCAACGATGCTCTGGGTTGTGCCAGAGGGAACCTGCTTGAGAGGACCACGTAGGGAACTGAGTGATCCTGCTGATTTCTGCCTGGAGCAGAGGCACCCCACCACAGGGTGTCTCCCAGCAGCTTGGTGGCCACAATTCCAGCTGGCATGGCCACGCTCCTGCACACAGAACAAACCAGCTTGTTCTTCCCAGCTGCCGGGTAATGGCTCTGAGCTGCTAATCCTCACTCAATAAATCACTGCAAAGGTGAAGTGGCCACAGCCCCTGGCAGTCAGGAGCCCTGCAGGCAGAGGCCACCCCTCAATTCACCCCAGCTCACGGCTGCTGGGCCACTGGTGCCACAGACATGGATCATCCCCAGGGCACAGTAGCATGGGGGGAGAAGCATCCCTCCTCCCCTCCCCCCATGAGCTCATCCTCTGCCCAAGCCACTCTCCCCCACCAGGAACAGCCCGTACGATCTCGCCCTCTCTCCTATTTACGCATAAGCCAGGCTGACAACTCCTCTTCATCACGGTGTCAGAGCCTTCCTCGGCAGCCATGCATCTCAAGCAGGACAGCACCATAAATATTGCATAGGAGGTGTTTCTAATCTAGTTACAGGCTCAGCCTCTCACGCTCTTCCATCAGGAAGCCTTGGATTGAAATTGAAGTGTATTAGTATAATTTTATCAGGTTTTATTAAGCCTGGGGTCTCACGTTTTTGATATATAGTTTTAATTAAATTTTAAGTCAAAGAATGCAGTTGTTCATATTTTATCTCGCTGTGGCACATCGGGAGGAGGCAGTTAATCAGCACGTACCAAAACATCCCTTCGCCCATGATGAACGGGCGGAAACTTTGCCAGCAGAGCCCAACTTCCCTCCATCGCTCACGGCCCAACTGAGCCCCCACCCAACTCCAGCCAAATCCCCATTCCTGCGCCCTCCTGCCCTCCCGTGCCAGCATCCTGCAGGAGCACACACAGGTGGGAGGAAGGGAAAAGCCTCCAGACTAAGCAGGGAAGAAGGAAGGTGGCCCGGAGGCAGCTGGCACCGGGGGCTGCTCCTGGCTGGGCTCAGCAGCAGCAGCTGCCACTGGCGGCAGGAGAGCAGGCAGGGACCCAGGAGCAGGTCCTGGCAGGCCCTGCCCGCGCTGCTGCCCACAGGGACAGAGCCAGGGGCTGGCTCCAGCGCCTGGAGGCACCTTCACCTCCCCCCAGGGCAACCACGGGGCTCTGGGCTGAGCCATGCACCAGAGCCGGGGGCCCAGCTGGGATAGTTCCCTCCATCCTGGGAAAAGGGAATCCCAGCCCTCAGCTGTGGGGACTGCTCACGCCTACAGTGGGTCCCTGAGGGTGCAGCAGCCCCTCAGGGATGGTTCAGCCCCCAGCAGCTGCCAGCTGCGTGTCGGTGCCAGGAGCATCACCAGCACAGTGCCCTTTCTGCTAAGAGCAGTTTGGGGACACAAATGTTGAGCTCTGTGCCTTCTGCGAGCAAGAGCAGCAGATGCCATCACAGCTGGCACTGCCGCTGCCCTCACCTCATGGCTCTCTGCCCAGGGAGGGCTGTGACTCCCCAGGGACCCAAGGCCACAGTGGTGGCAGATTGCTCAGAGGTCCTTGGGAAAGGCTGATTCATCCTGGCTGGAAGNCACCGTGATACGTCTGGCTGCAACTGTGCCCTGCCCACGCACGGCTGGGACAACACAACTGCATCACAGCTGGAGCACAGCAAACCCTCTGCTGGCAGCTCAGCTGGGCTGGGGTCTCCAGAGACCTGACTAGAGCATCACCACACCCCCAACAGCAGAGCTGGGGGACAGGAGCTTTGGGGATACAAACAACACACTCCCCCACATACGTGCCACCACTGCCTTAGCTGGGGCCAGAGACCTCAGGGGATTCCTGAGCACGGGAACAATTCAACCCAGAAACATCTCAAGTCCCGGAGCTTCCCTGGTGCGGAAAGCAGAAGAGCTGAGCACAGACCTGTCTCTCTCACTTGAGGTGCCAAAAAAATTATCACCAAACTTGCTGAAATTAACTCAACTAGAAACCATTTTAATGTATTACATTAAAAAAAAAATAAGTCTCATCTTTCCCACATCGAGGTCCCCATCTGGAAGAGCAGCAGAAAGCACCAAGCACAGCATTACAGGTGACAGATACGGCCCTGCCAGTGACAGCCACATCACCAGGCAGTGCATCCCGGCAGGGCCAGGTGCCCATGGACTGTGGTGGCCCCAGGGGGGTACACAGGACCACAGGAGCTCTCAGGGCTCCCCTGGGACCTGCTCCAGCATTCCACTGCCTGCCCAGATAGCCAGGTCCCATCCTGGGGAACAGCTGAGGCTCCCAGCCAGTGTGACAAGACACAGCTACGGCGCCATCGCCGACGACAGCAACGTCCTTGCAACGAGGAGGAAGGGAATCCCAGGATGAGCAGGAATGGTTCTGCTCATCAGCTGCAAGACTGATAGACTTGGGGGTTGGGGAGCATGTTTTGCATTTCCTTCCTTCTCCTTTGCAAAGAAACAGGGATTTGGGGTTGGATTTGAACTTCGTCCAGAAGAAAATAATTTCGTTTGAAGAGGAAACAGTTGGATTGCTTAACACGCTCTGTCCCTACTCCTGTTGAAACAGGATTTGAGGCACAGAGAGAGTTTCAGGCCAAGCAGCCCCACTCCTCCTGCATCACAGTGTGTGGGTTACCCTGGGGCCCACCAGCCCCTCAGCCTGACAGGAAGGAGCATCCTGCTGGCACCTGGGCAGGATGCTCCTTCTGAGCATCCACAGCCAGCACTCAGCCAGCACCCACCACAGCCAGCACTCAGACTGCCCCAGCAAAGGATTCCCACGCACAGGGGCTGCAGCAATCACTGCCAGGGGGCTGCTACCCCCCAAACCCACAGCTCAGAGCATGCAACGCCCCAGCCCTGCGCCCGCCACAGCAGCAGCACAGCCTCAGTGAGGCAGCTGCCCACAGGCATCCTGCCACCCACCCCAGCGCCGGTGCTGTGGTGCCACCAGGGACCTGTGGGTGCCTGTGCCCAGGCTTCAGATAAATTGTAACTGGGCAGCAAGAGAGCAGGGCAGCACGAGCTGGCGAGCGAGCGCGCTGCGTGTCGTTGCAATGCGTGTATTTATATCCTTCCCCGACGCAGCATCCCTTTGTAAAGGCACGGAGCGTGTACAGGCAGGGCTGTCAGTTCAGCGGCGTGTTACAAGTGTTTGATATGGAGATTTTGGCAGTGGGAATGGATGTACCTCGCTGAGAGGTTTATGTAAAATGACAGCTTCTGGAAAATGAAGCACTCAGATATAAAAAAAAAAAAAAACAAGAAGAAAAGTACAAACAAAAGGGAGGGAGGGGAGGCCTTCGCTCAGCGAGGCCAAAGCAGATCTCTCTTCCCCGCTGGCCCAGAGCAGCTCCTACCCCAGCTGGCAACAGAGCACCAACCCCACCAGCTCGGCTGGTTCAGCTGCACGCACACGCTCCCCACCTCAGCTGCTGCCGCTGCCCCATCCCATCCCATCTCCTCTGCCCTGTTTACGGGCTGTGCCTTCCATCGCCACGGCGCGTGGGCGGGCACGGGCGGAGGATGCCTGGGAGCGCTGCTGTCAGCGGGCCGGGAATCCGGGAATGAGCTGCAACTCCTGCCACGGCAGGCTGCGACGAGGGACACAGCACCAGCAGAGCCGGGCACCGGCTCGGCCCTCCCCGGGGCTGGCACTGCAGAATGCCAACACTCCCCGTGCCACAGCTGGGATGGGGGATGCGGGGCAGTGGCTGGTCCCCTGTCACGCTGCCGTGCCAGGGGACGATGCTGAGGCCCATACTCATCAAAGAGTCTGTGCGGGCAGATGCTGCTGGTGGAAGCCCAGCTGAGGCCAGAGGCACTGCAAGGGGAATGGATGCGACCCCAGCCCCTGACAGATCCAGACCCCAGTTCCCTGGGGAGTGTTTGCTCCCTCACTGACTCCCACCACTCACCTCCCCTCAACCAACTCCAGCTGCGGGAGCGAGGGTGGGAGGGAGGCAGAGATGAGCACCCCTAGCAGGGCCATCTCATCCAGGAAGGAACGTGGCAGCAGCACCCAGTGAGGACGGAGTCTGGCTCATCCTTCCAAAGCCACAGCCAGCTCCTTCCTTTGGCTTTACACCCTCCTCCATCCCCTGTGCCCGGCGGGGATCCGTGCCATGGCCAAGGTGGAAGCAATTCCTGCTGCAGCTATAATGATCCATAAAGAAGCTGACTTGTTTCTTACCTCTCTGAAATGAAGGATGGTGATTACCCTCCATCCCAGTCCACAAAGCCTAATCCAAATTGATGGCCTCCCAGAGATTGCTTCTCTTGCCTCTCACCAATCCAATACCCAGCTCCCCTACACACATCTACTCAGGAGCAAAACGTCAGCGTAATTCACGCAGGCTCTGGATGGAAAGGCCATTTATCCTGCAGGAAAGGCTCCTGGACAAGACATTACATTAATGGCACGTTAAGGAGAGGTGGCAGTGCCAGCCTTGCTCCTCCAGGCCACAGGCAGCAGGGCAGGGATCTGCTCCAGCCCCCTCAGGAAGGAACCCCTCTAAGAAACCCCTCTGCAAGGTGTGGAGGTGCCGAGGAGCAGCGCAGAGCTGGGCACAGCTCCGGCTTGCTATAAATATCCTCGAGCAGGACTGACAGCAGAGGCGACAGCTGAACCACCACCATCCACCCCAGCAGCACGGCACAGCCACCCGGGGAGCAGCAGCGCTCACCAGGGACCTGGCAGTGAGGGAGCCTCAGCCACGGGCCCCAGGACATGAACCCCAGGACACGAACCCGTGCAGATGGCAGCTCTGTCCCTGCAGCACCAGGCTCAGGCTGCACCATCTCTAGGGATCCGCTCCACCGAGAGCCTCCACTGACCTTGGGCATCACTGACCAGGAGCCCTGGGGCCCCCAGCTGGCCCCTCCCCTCCGCTGGGCAGTGAGGGCTCCCTCAGGCCGTGAGCCACTGGACCCGTGACACCCGTGCCAGCGCTCCTTTGCTGCCCTGGGCTCTCATTCTGCCGCACCGCAGGTGTGCGTGGCACTCGAGCCAGCGCGGCCGCCGAGCCCCGCCAGGAGAGCCGGCTCTAATTACACAGATAACAGCAAATCATGACAACAGACCACCGTGGGGACCAGCGGGGACCGCTGCCGCTCCGACAGCAGGGGCTCCAGGCCTTCTGACACAGGGATCACCACGCAGCTCTGTCGCCCTGCGCCCTGCGCTCACTCCCTGCAGCCACGGGGATGCAGCCACGGAGAAAAAAATGGGAGAAGGAGGGAGGGAGGGAGGGGAGTAGGGTCTCTTCACCTGCTGCCCACTGCAGCCCTTCTGCCCGGCACCGCAGCACACTCGGTTGCTCCCTGGGCACCAACGAGAGGTCCCGTCCAAGGAGACAGGTGGGAGGGAAAAGCGCCCTGGGCAGGATGAGGCCAAAGCCATGGCACCATCTGTCCTGGGGGGTACTGGGAGCCCCTGTGAGCCTTCACCTGCATGTGCAGGGGCACCCTCAGCACAGAGCACCCACAGCCACCAACAGGGCAGGGGGTCCACGAAGGCGGCACACCTCGCCCCAGGGAGGGACACCCCATTCCAGCTCTCCCCACCGACCCAGCACCCATCTCACTCTGAGGGAAGTTTCTGCAGTGAGCAGCTGGAAGAGGGCTGCGCTGAGCCAGGGGGAGCCCGGGCAGCCTGACTCACCGGCTGCCATCGCTCCCACCCTGCAGCAGGTGGGCGGCTGCGCCAGGAGGGGCTGAGCGGGGATGCAGGAGAGGGGGGGCTACGGGGAGGGTATCCCCGGAGAACAAGGAAAACAAACCCAAACTCAAGCAATATTCATGGAGCGAGCACATACACCAATGTGCCCAACCAGCAGGAGGATCCCAAGCAAAGCCATGAAGACCCAAGTGCTGCTCCAATCCCTCATCCTCCCCAAAATTCTCAGAACCAGATGTGCCCTCAGTGCCAAGCCTCAGTGCACACACACGCATGTGTTTTCATCCCAGTCTTTAAATGAGGTCTTTGCTGAGAATTTACAATTCCCTCATGGCCTCAATCTTGCAAAGATTGCTTTTTTAACACTGTTGGGCTTTAATTCTAATAAGCCTCCTCTTTATTACGGAACCAGGTCACATTGCCTTGACACTGCACGAAAATCATCGGGAAGGAAAATGGAGAAGGGAAACGAGAAATAAAGGAGGGGAGGAGGGGGAAGATGGGGAGACAAACAAATAAAAGGGGCTCCCCTCAGCCGGGGGACTTTCTGACCCCAGCGAGGAACCGGCGGGCAGGGGGAGCAGAGCCTCCCCGCAGCGCCGCTCACACCCCGGACGCGCAGGATTATTTCTGGTGCGGCTTCACTTCCCACGCACCCTCCCACCATCCACTGCTGAAAACACCAAGAGGAGCAGGGGGGAAGCTTGACAAAACTTTGACAGAATGAGGACAGAGTCCAGCCCTGCCCGGACAGATGGCCACCACCGCCAGCCCAGCACAAAGTCCCCGTTACCTGGCCAGCGCCACGGGGACGGGAAGCGGTGCAGCAGTAGCACCGGGCACTGCCAGCCCCGCTGCCCCTGCCTGCAGAGACAACAGCCCTGCACTGGAAGGACGCAGCACAGCTTCACCTTGCCATCCAGCGACTGCTCAAGTGCCCACTGTCCCTTCTGGAGGCTCCAGCATCCCCCCAGCACCCAGAACTGAGCGAGGGGTGGCTGCTGCCTCACTCGTTCCACAGCCCCCGGGGTTTGCCTGGCTCAAGGCACATAATCACAAACCACCTCTGTCAGTATCTTACATCATGGCCATTGTCACAGAAACGGGCAAAAACACAAAACCAGTAGGGTAGGGCTGATCTCCTACCCTACCTGGGCTCCTCCATGCCCACATCCGTGACCTCCCAGCGCTGGATCGGGGGCAACTCATTTGGGACCCGTGAACCCCCCTGCCTCCACTGGCTCCTGGACAGCATGGCCCCCACCCACACCACAGTGAGATGGGACTCAGGGCACTGGCCCCTGCTTCCAGTGCCTCTCACCACCCTCCCAGCAGCCCCAGTGCCTCCCGTGCCCCACGGCAGCTTTATGTCACACAGCGGGAGCAGCCAGGCTATGCTGGTGCACAGCAGCGTGTGACCATGGCACATTTCATGTCACCAATGACACCAACAGAGTAGTCCCCTTCCCCGCCTGCTCCAGAAAAAAGCTCCTAGACAATCCAAGGCTGAGCTCTACCACACCAAACAGCTTGAACAGGAGCCTTTTCTAGGGTGGGCAAAGGGACAAGGCCCCCAAACCCCAGGGCGGCAGTGGGGGGAGGCCACGGCTGCTCCAAATGTAGATGTTTAATTCTCCACACTGGCAGCTGCACTCAAGGCAGGAGAGGCAGGGAAGCCATGCACAGGGGTAACCATGGCAACTTCACGGAAGTTAAATAAAAACTTCTTTAAAAAAAGCTAACGAGGTCCCTGAATCATGCTTTATCAGCTGTGTTGCTATAAAGATCGAGATCCAGCCAGCTCAGGATTCCTAATTACTCCTGCAATATACTGGAGAGAGCTTTATTTAAAAAAAAAACTGGCTATGCACAGAACAATTTCGGCCTCTCTCCACGCCAGGATTTGCATAGTCCGTGAAGCACCTTCCCAGATGGATCTGCTGGTGAGAACCTTCCCAGGCAGCCCCCGCCTTGCTCATGGCTCGGGGGGCTCTGGTGGCTGCACCCCAAGCCCTGTTCTTGTGGAGGGGACACACAGAGAGCCCCACCAGTGCTGCTGCCACATCATGCCATGCCAGCACGCTGCCTTCCACCACAGCACTGCCCCCAGGAGCATCCCATGCACCCAGCTGGGGCTGCATCCTGGATCTGCGTGGTTGCAGCAGGAGCCCTGGGCTGCCCATGGCCTTCCTGGCACAGGGGAACGTTCTCCAGCATCGTCCACCACCCCTGCATGCTGAACACCTGCACACGGAGCCCTGGAGTCCTGATCCTGCCAGAGAGGGACTCAGGCACCAGGGCAGTGACACCCTGACCTCAGGGATCACCATCCCAGGGCCAGAATGCAGCAAATCAGTGTCCACCCCCAGCAGCTCACACCCCTATGGCACAGAGCTGCCATCGCTGCCCACAACCCAGAGCACAGATTCTGAGAGGTCCCTAAACCCTTTTTCCTACAAAACAGGGATGAAAAAGGGTTGGTTTTTTGTTTTTTTTTTTTAGTATCTGAGTGCTCCCGTTGGACAACCCCAGTGAGCCCTGGAGAGTGAGCAGAGACTCCCAGCCCACAAACAGGCTGTGCTGGAGCGCACCCACAGCCCAACAGCACAGCCCCATCCGTGGCTGGAGCCCAGCACTGTCCGGGGAAGCTCCACTGGAAGCCCCACTTCCATCAGTCATGGCAGCAAAGGCTGCTGGAGGCCTTGCCAGAGCCAAAGGCTTGTCAGCAGTGACTGGGGACCTCCCAAACCCACAGACACAGGACAGCAGTGTCATCACCCCCAGCTCTGCCCTCCTGCCCCCACACAGTCCGAGCCCCAAAGGACACGGCACCAAGAGCCTGGCTGGGCACAAATCCCCAAATGATCACACTTAGCCAAAGGATGTCGGGTTTTCTGCTAAGGAGAGGGCTGCACCATGAGCAGCTTTAAAGGGTTATTTGAGTCTTTATTTTCACAGCTTATGGTAAGAGGAAGAGAATTATAAGTATTATTTACTATATTTTTAAACTCATTTAATTTAAGCTGATTCTGAATGGAAATTAGAATCCAATTAAAATGTGGGGGGGAAAGTCAGCGTTTTGAAGCAGATTATTAAGCAAAGCTACATTAAACACATTGGAAGCATAAATACTGGGGAGCAAGTTCTATATTTACAAGAGGATTTATTCAGTCAAGGAAGTATCATCCATGGCCCAGGAACTGAGGAACTCGTTATCAAGGTCAAGATTTTATCAGCAGGTCTCAGATTCTCACATCTGTGTTTCACCCAGAGCTTGATTAAGAGTTTAGAAGCCTGGAAAACTTTCCCTTTTGCTCCAGCTCCTGCTTTAGAATTAATTGTTTATTGATCCAACAGGAGGAAAATATTCTCTCTTGCTGCAGAGGAGCTGCCAGGAGCTGAGCCTGTTGTCAAAAGTTGTTTTATCACTTCCATAAATTCCAGCTGTGGTGCCTTCCTCAGCTTCAAATGCCCTGTTTCTCTGGACACACTCACAGGTCCCTCTGATAACTTTGGCAGATTACAACTCCCAGGCCACTGCCCAGATTCCCACTTTCAGGAACTCCCAAATCCATCAGACTGCCCAGCAGTGGTTCCATTCAAAATCCACTAATCCAGGTCCTCTTATATATGTAAATCTCATTTTACCCCCACCTCCTGCCTGGGCAGGGTTGAGCACCAGAGGGGAGAGGCACAGCAGCACAGGCAGGAGAGGAGAGAACCTGCTGGGGCTTGGAAATCCCCATCCTCACCCCAATCCCCACCTCACAGCATCTCACACCTCCCACAGTAGCACCAGCCCAAATTCCAAAAGAGCCTTCTTTAATTTTTTTTTTCCTCCTAGATAGAAAAGCATCCTAAAGGGGAAATTCAGGCAATCTGGCAGGGCCCAATGGGAGCGTGCACCTCCTTCCACCTTTAGGAAAACCTGATGCTTTGGGTTTTAGCTTTTATATTTTTCAGATTCTCTGCTGCTTGGTGTGTAACTCTGAAACTTCATCTTAGGTGTTAGTAAGATCTCTTCACAGGATGAAAACAATCCCTTCCCAGCTACAGAATCAAGGACAAGATTACCCAAAAAGCATCAACAACCCCAAAGGGAAGGAGGCAAGTCAGGAGGTTGAGACTTCATTACCTGAAGCTGTGGTTGAACAATTGACCTCAATATGTAGATGAACCAAAATTTATAAAAGTGTAAAAATTCATGACCAGGATCCATCCAAAATTTATAAAAGTGTAAAAATTCATGACCAGGATCCATCCTGGATCCATTCTGGGTGTAGCCCCGGCCAGCTCTTGTACTGCCCAAGGTGTATCCTTTTGGGCCTTTCAATAAACACCTATTTTATTCCTTTTGCTCTGTCTAGTCTCTGTTCCAGGTCAGCCTTTCTAGGCATCAAACCAACAGCAAAACACTGGGAGAAACCAGCTTTCCCCATCAAGGAAACCCTCTGGATCCCCTTCTTCCCACTCAGGATCCATCCTCTCAGCCCCTGAACCTCCCAGGTGACAAGGGTGGCAGGAGGAGGGGACACATCCCCAGTGGCTAATGGAACAGGAGAAGGGATCCTGTGCCCCTGTGCACGTTCCTACCCGTAGAAATCCAATCTTGTCTAGTCAAGAAGAGACGAGGATGCCTGGAGCATCTGCGTGCGAGCAGAGCGAAGGGCAGAACTGCCTTCAGACCGGTTTATCAGCGGTTCAAAACAACTGTAATCTCAGTAACTAAAGAAATGACACAGAAGACGGTTTTGCTTCCTCATCTGGTATCCCAGCCTGTCAATTAATTTGCAGGAACACACATCCCAAAATACCTCAAACAATTCCAGCAGAAAGCACTGGAACAGCACCAACAGCAGCCGCTGCCTGTACAGCCAGAGGAGGGAGGAGAGAGAAGCTGCTCTCAGCAGCACCGAGCATCCCAGCCCAGCCAGGGATGGAGAATCCCGATGGAAGAGCTCTTGACTGGCAGCAGCTCCGTGGTGATGCCCAAGGAGCTCCAGGCTCAGCCGCAGCTCCACGACTGCAGCACCTCCAGCACAACCCTCTCCACCTTCCCTGACTCAAACCTCACTCCCAGCTCCCCTTTCTCTGCCACAGCCCTTGGAAAGGAGCAGATCTGCCATAAGGACTCATTATCCACTGAGCTCTCGCCCCGTAAGGCTGTAAATTAAAAGAGAACTCAAATAAATTACAGAACTTCCCTCATGCCTTTTATTATCTCAATAACCTTCAGAGGGATTTATCCACCGTCAGCTGAGCAGCTGAGAGCTGTGCCGACAAACTAACTCAAGAAATGCACAGCTGTAAACCTTTACACACCGAAGGAGCGATTTGGCCCAAGCTGCTGGAGAGGGCACTGAGGGGACCCTCACCCCCCCAGTGCCTGAAGCCAGCTGGCTCAAGCCTCACTAACACACTCCTCCTTCAGCTCGGGAGATTCCCCTCAACCACAGTAGCAGAAGAACTCAACTGTCCCATCCTGGGGGGCAAAGAGCAATCCTGCTGTGCAGGGCAGGGTGGCAAAGCAGCAGCAGCTGCGTGAAGGGACAGGCTCTGCCACCAGCACAGGCTGCCCAGCCATCCCAGTTCCTGGGATGTCATCCTGGTAATTCAGGACGACATGTCCGAGTGACGGGAGATGGAAAAACAGTGGAACTGGGAAAGAGAAAAATCTCAGCCCTTGTCACAGAGGGGCTGCATGAGTGCGGAGCAAATGGAGCACGCAGCACCGGCCGAGTCGGGGGGGGGAAGGCTGGAAGAGGTGGTTTTCCAAAGGGGGCATCACAGAGAGCAAGGGTCGGTATCCTAAAATATCCTAAAGCTTCCCAGGCTGCACAGGAGCAGCAGGAAAGGACAGGAGAGGCACTGTCACAGCCCTGTCACCAAGCACAGGGTGCCCATGAGAGACGCCAGCCTTACATCAAGCGGGCTCCCAGGGAGGCGTCTGTCAGCGCCGGCTCCTTCAGCACCTCAGTCCTGCAGTGCCTGCCCCCACAAACTGTCAGGGAGGAGCAAGAGCTGCCCCTGCCAGGCTGGGGCTTCCCGACCCCTCTGTCCCTAAAAGCAACCAGCAGAGGTTCACAGGCTGCTGCAGCCACCCGGTTGTGTGCCCTGTGCCAGGGCTCTCTGCGGTGCCAAACAATCACACAGATCACTCCAAAGGAGGGAGAGAAATCAAAATTCTTCAGTATTTTCTGTGGAACATCAAACAGAGCCTCGGCACCTCTCCCCAGAGCCAGGAATGAGCTATGACCAACAGCCAGGACTAGGCAGCCCTGCCAGCCCCAGCCACTGCAATCAGCCCTCCCTGAAAATTACCAACTCCAGGCTCTTTCTCCATCTGTTATCCACAAAAACAGCCTTAATTTCTCGCTTTGTGAGGTTTTATCATGCCTCAACCATTTTAGCCTGAAAACAGGAAGCTGTTTGAGAAGCAGAGTGCCTTCATCTCTGCACTGTACCTCGCATGGCTAGGCCTCCAGCTCTGGGTATGACCAGATTGCAAACAGCATCAGGCAGCAGGATGCACCCCCAAAACACTGAGAGCTGAACCACAAGCCCTGGACATACCAGATAACGATGGGCACATTAGAAGGGAAAAAGAACAAGGCACTCCCCAATGGTGATCTATGCCCACCCTGGGCTGTGCCCCCCAGGACACAACGCAGCAGCCAGAGCTGCCCTGCCCCAGTGCCAGACATCTCTGGAGGCAGTGAGTGAGTGCCAAACCTTCACCAAAAGCAGCTGAAAATAGCTGGGATTGTTAATGTCACGCTCGCTGGAGTGAGAAGCCGAGAAATCCCCGCTCCCCCCATCCCTCCGCCTGCACACACGAGCGCTGCCAACGCCTTGCCAGGCTGATCCCCCGAACGGATGGGTCCATGCCCCCAGCTCCGGGCACGCACTGCCCGTGCAGGGCGTGCCCCACACAACTGCCCCGGCCCCACACAGCGACTGTTTACCTCAGATCTGCCCTGACGCCTTCAGAGGCGATGCTGCAAGCAACGCTGCGAGTGCTGAGCGCGGTGCAGCTCCTGGCACGCACACCTCTGGGGACCAGGAAAACGGCTGGAGAATGGCACTGGGCATTTCCACGCGGATAACGGCACTGGGCCCTTTACACACAGCACACGCATAACCCAGGTGACCCCAACGGGCCTTCGCCATCCACCCGCCCCTCCCGGCGCACAAGCCCTGCACATACCTGCACAGAGAGCCCGTCTTGCAACGGAATTCCTAGAGCCAGGCAGGAATTCAGGAGAAGAAAAGATCAGGAAAAGCTGCCTCACTTGCCTGACTATGCCCCACGGTTCACCAGACCAAGAGAGCCCCTCTCTTTCTCCTCCTTTGTCCAGATTCCACCTCACCCAACTTTTTCCTACTAATTACCTTCACCTGGAGGCTGTGATGACAGCGCCAGGTTTCTGTTAGCAGCTGCCCTTAATTAAGGGACATTACGAATCCTTAACACAAACTTAATGAGGCTCCCCGCAAATCGCGCGTTACACCCTGACCGGGCTGGCTTAGCCACGAACCCTCACGGGCTCCGGCACCCCCGCCACGGAGCCCGATCCCAGAGCGCAGCGGGGACCGCCTGGTGCCGGGGTGGACGCCGCCAGCCCGGCCTCCCCCGCTCCGCCCGGAGCCGCCAGCCTTCCCCGGGATGCGCTCCGGCAGCGCCGCCGCGGGGCTGCCGCTGTGACTCCCGCTGCGGCTCCCGGTGGCCATCCCTCCCCAGAACCGCCCCGGCGGAACTTCGCCGCCCCCGTCCGTCGCACCCCCGCTCCCCTCCCCGGTGCCGCCGGGCGGGGGTGCGACGGTGCNCGCCCGGCGTCCCCTCCCTCCCTCTGTGGGGAGACCCGAGCGTGATGGGGGGGCTCGGGACCCTCTGCTCCCCCCGCACCGAGCCCGGCGGCTGCTCCGCACACGCTCCCACCGCTGCACCAGGAACAGAACTGCGTTTCGGCTGTTTCTACCCCAAAAATGAACCTCCAGCAGCGGCCCCGGCACACAGTGGGCTGCCCCGGGGGGTTCTCCCAATCCCTCCCTGGCCCCAGCAGCACCGGGCACTGCGGCCCCGCGAGTGGTGAGGGGCAGAGACCCCTGGCCAACCCGGCTTAGGGACACTGATTCCATCGGTGCATCCAGCTGGACGCTGGGTGGGATACCCGGGCACCGAGTGGGATGCCCAGGCTCACGTCAACCCCTGGCAGGACGGGAAGCGGAGCGGGGAAGGGGATTTCCAATCCTCACTGCAAATACTGGGAAACGCAAGGCAGCGCCGGGAGTCCCCAGGATGTGGGTTTGTAGCATCCCCCCCAGACTCACTAAAACTCCGTGCGTGTCTCAGCCCCTTACCCTCTCTTCAATCACACTTAAAGATCTCTGGGCAGTGATCCGGGCATTCCCACCGTAGCTGGAAGCTTCCTGGGGTGTTATGCAAGAGCAGACCTCTGGTATTCACGGCTCTCTCGTTCTCCGGCTGCTCATCTCCTCCCCTGGGAAGCCACAGCGGAGCGGCGCAGACCTGCGCTATCGGACTAAGCAGACCCCGGCTGTCAGCGGTCCTGCTCTGCCCTTTCCTGGGCTTGCTGCCGGGAGGTTCCATCTCAAGAGGAGCCGTGAGCAGTGGCTGCTCTGGCAATGGGTCCCTCACAGCAGGCAGCCAAGCCCCCCGAATCCCACCGGCCTAGGGGATGTCGCAGGGCGGTGACAGTGACCTGCTCCTGCTGGATGGGACTCAGCACCTTTTTCCACCCGTTCCTGGATGGGGCTCAGCACCTTTTCCTGTCTCAAACGATTTATTCGTGGTTCCCAATAGTTAAGACTGTCGTAAAGCTCCATTTCCTGAGAAATATCTGGAATATCTACAGCTTTGCTTGAGCGGGAACTTATCTCCAATGACCTAAGCACAGGGTCATCTCTGACTTTCTCAGGCTCCTGCAGAGCCCACCTGCAGCCTCCCAAACCAGGCACTGCTCCCCCTCCCCTCACACAGCTCCCTTTCCCTCCCGAGGGCTCTGAAGACCACTCTGAAGAAAACCATCAGGGTTATGAGGAGCCACACGTGAGGACCATGAATACACAGACTGCGACTCACCCATCCCCACATCTATTTTGTATGATCCAGGGGTGTATTTTTAGCCCTCGGGGCCGCGGCGGCCCCGGAGCCGAGCACAGCAGCCCTTGTTCTCCCGACAAAGGCAGCCAGGCCCGCTCTCTGCTCTGCCCTGCTGTGCCGCTTCCTCACGCTTCACTGAGGCTGAAGATGCTTTAGGCAGCAGATTCCGAGAACGAGGAGCTGGGAACGCAGGAGAGCTCAGCTCTGCAAAATCTTCCCTGCATCCCAAGCCTCCGAGCTGGGTCCCGGCTGACATCCGTTTCTGGAAACGCCAAGCGGTTCCCAGCTCGGAGGCGCAGCCCGGCGGGCGGGAGGGGCGGCGGTGCGGGACCGGGATGCCAGCATTGCAGAGCGACCCGCCGGAGCAGGCCCGAGCCCCAGCATCGGCACCGGGACACCCGGGCGGGGAAGCACCCAGGGAGGAGCTCACCGGGGCAACCTGCCCGGGGATCGCCGGGAGGGCGAGCGTAGGAGTGTCCTCCCCGGCCGTGGGAGAGAAGGGGGAGGAGGAGGAGCAGGCGGGGGATAATGGCTGAGGAATGCACGGAGCGGCAGCGCAGGGAAGAGCAGCCGTTGGAAACGGCACAAGGCAACAATCCCCGGCAAGGCTGTTTGCGAGAACAAGTATTACTCTGAGAAAAATATGTTTTTCCTTTTTTTCTTAGACTATTTCACAGCCTATTTGCCATCAGGGCCTTCATTTGGAGGCAGCAAGAGTTGTTTAAATTACTGCTGCTGGGATTTTTTTGTCCTTAAGGAAGATGAGGTTTTCCTCAGAACTGTGTCTGGAGTACAGAGATGACGAGAGCCACGGTGGCTCCATCTGGGGTTTTTTCCTGAATACAGCTGCTGGAATGTGGAGCCCCACAGCCCCAGCTCTGGGGATCCCCTCCGTCCCCAGGGCTGAGCATCATGCCCCAGCCAGGACACTGCCAGGCAGCCAGTCCTGGAATCCCTTCCACAAGGCAACAGAGGCCATTCAGTACCAGGGAGAGACACGAGACAATGAGGCAACAGCCCCCACATCCTCCCCTCTGGCTCTCAGGAATCCTCAGCTTTGAGGTGCCCAAAGAATGTCCAGCCCCTCCTGATGACTCTGCCCAAAAAGGGGAGGTTTGCAGCATGTTCAGCTCTGACACAGCCCTGGCAGCTCAAGCCTGGACCTGCCAAGAGCTTCACCTGTCAGTGCCTGTCCCACCAGAGGGCTGGGGGGCACAGTGCCAGCTGGAGCTCTCCCCAGAGAGGTGCCAAAACGCTGGGTACCTGCACCACCCTTGGCCGCAATGGAGAAGATGGGATGACATGGCCAAGACCCGGGGTTGTTTTCTTGGCAAGTGTAGAATGCCCTGACCCAAAAAACCCAAAGCGGAACGTGCAATCCCAGCGAGGCACTGAACAGACACACTCAGACTGCAAAGCACCATAGGAGGAGCAGGGAGAGCCATGCTGATGGGTTCTGCAATAATGCTTTTTTAAATATAATTTCCGATAGATTTTATAGCTAAGTTATGTAACATAATGAGCAAATCTACAATGCAATTGTCACTGCACATTAACAGCGAAATCCTGAGCCTCTATTACACTAACAAACTTATTAAATCAGTGAACATTGCGCTGCATCAGTCAATTATTGAAACAATGCCAAGATCGGGAGAACAATCTGATATCCATTACAGGGAGCAGGAGCAGGGATGTGACCGGGGCTGCCCGCAGCTCTGCGTGCTTTAGAGCATTCCACGTATTAATGGCATCGAAGGGTGCTTCACCCGTTGGCATTCCACAGCTGCCTCCCCTGCTCCAGGGAGGGAACGAGCCCGAAGACAGCCCTCACTCTGCTCGGACCTCGGGTCCCCGCTCAGAGCAGGAGGAGGACAGGGAAGCACCGCTGGTCCCACTGCTGGGATTGCCCTGATGCCAAGTGATGGGGGCTGCAGCATCAGCCACACTCGGGCACAAGTCACCCTGCAAAGAGGCAGAGCCCTTGGAAAAGTGAGGGACACACGGCAGTGGGTGCTGCCGAGAGCTCAGACACCGCTCCCCCCTCCCGGGCACCACCTCGGGCCCCATCGCTGCATTGATCCCCCAGCCAAAACCTCATCCCTGGCTGCCCACTCTGAGCTCCTTCCCAAAGCAGCCCTGGAGCATCAGGGCAGCAGCAGGTGGATACAGAATGGCCCGGATTCAGCCGTCACCCCGCTGCCCCTCTCCAGGGGGTTGGCACTGGCCAGAGGTGGCAGGTCTGTGCCCACAGCAGAGCTCGGGCTGAGCTCATCCCTGGCTCCAGGACTACAGCCACCCACTGCCACACACATTTCCAGGGCAGGGCACTGCTCCAGCACCAGGATGGGGCATGAGAAGGCTGGCAGGGGTTTGGCCCTGCAGACCCCCAGCTTCCACATCCCCTTTGGCCCTGTGAAATCCCATCAACACCAATGTGAAATCCTCAGGAGATTGCCAAATGTGAAATAAGGTGAGCTGGGGGAAACCTGTGAAGATGTCCATGCAAACACCTCAGCAGAGTGCGCTTTGCACTTCGGTGAAGTAATTTGACACAGCACTAATTATGCAAATTAATCATCAGTAAATTAGATCCTTGGTTATTTATTTATTTTGCATTCTGCGCCACAGCCCAGCAGGAGCAGCACCCAGAGAGAGGAGCAGCTCCATTCTGGCTGGGAAGGAACGTTTGGTAACATGTTGCATGATCTGGCCTCTCCACATTCCTTCTCAGATGAAATTCAGAATTGATTTGCTGGTATCACACCACTCCCAGCCCTCAATATGTCATGGCAGCTAATGAACCGTGCCAGGGACACATTTATAACCCACTATTAGTTGCTTCCATCACTGAGATTTTTTTTTCCCCTCTTTGCTCTGATGCTCTAAAACTTGCAAAAATAAACCAGACATCACACACACAGAATGAAACCTCAATCACCAGCAACACCAAAATCACCACAGCAAATATGTCTCCTGAAAGTCAACTACTTACGTGGTTCCCATCTTCCCTCCTGGACCCAGCTCTCAAACAGCTACAGAAAGGGCCCTGGACAATCACCTAAAATACCACTGATTTTCCCCAGGTTCTTTCCCAGCCCCTGCTCCCTCCAGGCAGAGCAGTTCCAGGCAGACCAGAGAAGAAGGGGCTTCCACACCCAGCTCCCTCCTCCCCACAGCAGCAGCTGGAGCTGGGATCTCGCTCCGAAGGAGGAGAAGGGAGATGATGCTGGGGACAGAACTGGAAAGGCCCCACGAAGGCAGCGGCATTCCCCTTTGCTCCACCCCCCATCCACACATCACGACGGCAGCGACAACTCTGTCGGGGGAACAAGAGCTAATTAAATTTACTGGGATCATTGAAGAGAAAATTATTTAATATTCTGCACGGAATTTAATATCTGAAAGCACGAACGGCCCTGTTTCATCAGAGATCTGCTCCTTCCAAACACTCAACTTTACTTTTCAGAGGCAGCCGGGCCGCCGAGGGACAGGCAGGGACGGGTTGGGACGCCGCCGGCGGGAACCGCGCTCCTGGAGCCAGGGAGAAACAAACAGCGGGAGAGTGGAGCGACGACGCCGGAGCCGCGGCCGCATCCTCGGGTGCTCCCGACGGAGCAGCAGCTCTGCCATCCAGGGAGAGCAGCCTCCCGAGGGGCTCTGCTGGCTCCTCTGAGGGAGGATCCTCCCATCACCATCCACCGTTGCTTCTGAACAGAGCTGCTGCTCCTCTGCTGCGTGCCCACAGCCCCTGGGGCCCTCGGCTTGGGACCTGACACTGCCACCCAGTCCCACGTGAACAGCCAAAACGGTGCCGCTTCTGAACCCCCCCACCCCCCCATTTGCACCTCCATCCAAAGAGGAGCCTGGATGAGGCACACCAGGATCCAGGGAAAAGAGAATTTTGCCACAGGGAACCTTCACCTTGGCTGCGCATCCCTGTGGCGCTGCTCACCTGGATCAGCCCTGAGCACCTTCTGCACTGCAGGAGGATGCCAGCACTGATGGGATGTGCAGGATGTGCCATTCCTCAGTGCTGGCGCTGCAGGTGACTGTGTCCCAGGGATGGGCACACAACCTTGGCATAAAACCAGCATCTCTTTGGTGGTGCAAGAGCCACCATGGCTGGGCTCCCCCAAGGACGTGCCAGCCTTGTGCTGGAGACCCCCAGCTCCAGCCCCTCTGCTTCACTGTTTCCCTCTCTCTGCCCTGCTAATGTCTCTTTCCCCTCACACACACAGAAGTGATGATAAGTTCCAATAATTTTGCTTCTGTATTTGTGTCACCAAAACTTCCAGCTAATTCCTGTAGCTGCCAGCATGGAGGAACTAATACCTCTGTGAAAGACAAAACAATTATTTCTAAACATAGCTTGTTCCTTGCGTTGTCACCACCCAAACCACCCAACCCCTGGGCTGCTGTCAGCATCTTCCTCTAACTAGCAGGGGGAAAAAAAAAAGAATTTTTTTCCCCAAAAGAACATATCCTTGCTCCTCCCCAGGTGACAGACACAGCCTGACCCAGACAGAGGCACACTTGCTGTGCTCCAGTGTCTCCAGCTGGATGGAGACACCATGTCTGCCGCAGGACCCTCTGCAGCATCAGACCTTGTTATCCTGTGGGTCTGCTCTCAAGACATTAAAATGGGCCATAAAATGACAAGTGATGGGAAATAAGGGACGTAACTAGCAGGAAGAATGTAAATGGTGGCACTGGCATAAGCACAGCGCCCACCAAGCGCCTGTCCCCACAGCTCAGCACCAAGGAGGGGACACAGCTCCTGCATAGGCGTCCTGGGAGTCCCTGCCCCTCCCTCAGGTGCCCCCCCTATGGAGCTGTAAGGGGTTCAGAGCCCTTGAACAAGGCACGGTACCCCCAGCCCTCCCCCCTCCCCAGCTGTCACAAAGCCCCCAGACCCGTGAGCAGCTCCTGCCCCAGGCGGGCACAGCAGCCCCGGCTCAGCAGGCACGGGGAGGGGGAAGAGCTGCAGAGTTAATGAGCAGGCACAGGCTCCCCAGCAAGGGCTGGAAGGGGCCGGTACCTGGAGGCAGCACACCTGGCTGACCTACATACCACCGCTGAGAGAACGCTGAACGGCACTGCGGAACGGCTTGCGCACGGAGAACCTCCTGGCTCCTGTGTGTAACGAAGCCTCTGCCTCCATCCTTCCCGGCCTCAGCTCTCAGAGGGATTCACGGGAACAGGCAGAGGCTGAGCAGGGAGGAAGGAGCACGAGCTACACTCCTGCACAAGGATCTTAGGCAGACACTCACCAGCATCGCAAATGCTCACACAGCTCCTGAAGCGGGGAGCTCACAGCCCTGGGCAGGGCTCTGGGATCCTGCTTTGGCTGCTTCCCACTCCATCCCAGTGACGTCCTCCACATCCTGCCCTGCCCAGAGCTGCTCAGGGAACCTCCAACCCCAGCTGCTACAGGGGAAAGTGTCAGGGATGCTCCGGAGACACCCACACCACGAGATGGTCCCAGGCCACGGAACGAGCTCCAGGTGTGTCACACCTGCAGCTCCCTGGGGAGGGGACCCTGGAACACCCCTGAGCGGAAGAAGGTGGACCAGCTCCCTGTGAACTGCCCGTAAAAATATTTCCATAACACTTCATAGCCAAGCTGCGGTACCACCTCCAGTAATTAACAGCTACATTTTAATTAAACATTGATTAGCAAATAATTAGTCTAATGATTAGTCACCTGAAGGAGACAAAGCAAAATACTGGGGCTGCCAAGATAGGAGCCGGAGAAGGCAAATGATGAGAGATGAGAGGCAGCTGAAATTCCTCCTCTGCTTCCCTCTGGGCCAAACATTTCCTCATGGTTTGGTCCTTTACAGATGAAGCTTAGAGGTGAATTTTCCTAATTGTGGAAATTGTGTCAGAGTCTCAAGTGAGTGGTGGAAAGGAGACTGAGTTATTTCATCTTTCCCATCAGATCTCAGATTGTTAATGCAGCTAAAGAGCCTCTCTCAGCCCGAGGAGACACAGTCTGTCACCGTAACAAAGTCAAGGGAGACATTTTTGCCTTCAGTCCTGCAGTGTCTCGAGGAGATCCCTGTGGAGCGCAGGAGCCCCGGGGCGGCAGCACCGCGTCCCCTCCTGCGGCCACCGCAGCCCTCAGACCCCGCCAGCACTGCTTCTCCTGGTCACACCCGGGCTGCTGTCCCCTGCCCGCTGGAGGGGCGTCCCAGCAGTCTGCTCCCCCTCTCCACAGACCTGCCCCTGCCCCACGACGTGCAGGGCTCTGCCGGAGCCAGCCGAGCGGGGCCGGCATTCCCCGGGCCCTGAGCAGAGCAACCGAGCGCAGCGGCAGGCGAGCGCAGAGCCCTCGCTGGCAGCCGGCAGGGCACGGCACAGTCCTCCCGGGTCCCTCCCCTCGAGAGATCCGGGCCGGGCACCGCGGCTTCCGCCCACACGTGCTCACGTCCTGGTGCGAGTCCTGCAGGTCCCCGCAGGCTGGGAGCACCCACCGCACCGAGCCTCCGCAGGACATGAACCATGTCACCCCAAAATACCCCCTGACAGCACCCAGCCCGGCGCGGACGCGGCTTTGCACTTACAGGAGCCGGAGAGCCGGGCCGGGTCCCAAAAAGCAGCGAACGCAGGTGCCGAGGGCTCGTGTCCAGCCCCGTGCCCCGGAACGGCTCCGCGGGTGCCGCTCCCCCGCATCCCCACTCATTCACCGGGGCGGTGCTGGATGAGGGTGTTTATTATTTCACTGGTCCCTTCTGTGAGATAATCCTATTTACCTCCATCACTTATGCCTCAGAAAATCACTCTGGCTGAGGGTTATGAAAGCCCTCCCAGCCACGCTTCCCCGGTGCACCTCAGCTCCCTCCTCCCCCCCGACTCCTCTCCCCAGCATCCCCGGCAGCTCTGCAGCCCCTTCCCTCCCTCCTCCTTCCCCAGGTGTCTTCGCCCTCCTGCAAGTTTGAGCCTCGACGGGTCTTTCATCCTGCCCCTGCTCACTTCCAGCTCCTCTCTGGAGTTTTACGGGAAGGTGAATGCTGGGGTGTATAGGGAGGTTGAACCAAGCCCACACCGGACTGGACCGATCTAGGAAGGGCCGGGGAGGCCATGGCACTGCTCAGGCACAGGAAAATCCCCCAGGGAGGTCACCCAAAGGCAGAGGCTGGGCAGGATGGGGTGGGCCAGGCTCAGCAGGGAGTATTGCAATTCAGGAGCCATGCATCTGCAGCCCAGCCTGGCCAGCAGGACCAGGGCAGGAGCCCCTGAGCCCTGGGGGAGCGCAGAGACCCACACTGGGGAGTGGGAAGGGTTAAACCAAACCCTCAGACCATGCCTCCACCGGCAGGGCTGAGGGACATTGATCGCCTCACGCCTCTCCTCATGCTGGGATCGGTACAATCAATGGGGTCGGGGCAGGGGGAGACAGCTGAGTGGATACTGATACCTTCCTCCTCCTCATGCTGGGAATGGCACTCGCTGGGAAGCCCCCAGAGCTCCCACACGGGCATATCTGGAGCTTCCTTGGGTCTCCCTGCAGTGGGGCCTCTCAGTCCCCTCGGAGGTGGAGGCAGGGCCCAGCAGCAGTGGGCAGGGGCCAAGGCTGGGCGGTCTGCGGGCACTGCTGCTGCTGGGCACGGCCACGCTGCGGACTGGGACACCTGGGAACAGCAAGGAGATGTCCAGCCACGCTGGGAAGAGCCTCTGGCCTCCCTGTCCCGCCCACGCTGGCCCAGGGGACCCAGCTACACCCAGCTCCTACACTGGAGCCTCATGCAGCTGAAGGCGTTGGGCTCTGGCAGCAGGAGGGGCAGCAGCTCTGGCTGCGGCTGTTTCATGCTTCTACAAAGCAATCTGCTCCTTGGGCTCCTCTGTTCCTCCCTCTTATGCAACTGCACAAAATGTAGAGGAAAACAATCCCCTGGATGCTAATTTATCTGAGGAGCTCGAGCAGCTTTGCACAAGGCAGCAGTTTCAGCAGGAAAAAAACAAAGGAAACAGCCATGTCTGAAAGGCTGCTCCTGAAATTTGCCCTCCCTTCTGGGATCCTGCCCAGCCCAGCTCCTCACAGGGGTCCCTGCCCACATTCCTGCCCACATCCCTGCTTCCTACATCCATCCCTGCATCCCTGCCTGCATCTCTGCCTCCTGCTGCTTCCGGCATCCATCCCTGCCACTTGTCCCCATCGCTGCCTCCATCTCACTCTGCCCGCTGGGCAGGGCTCTGGCTCTGCTCACCCACTCAGAGAAGCGAGCTGGGGGTGGTGAGATCCAACATCAAACCATGCACCTGCCCTGGGGCCCAGGTGCTCTGAGGTGCCGATCCCCCGGGATGCGTGGGGAGATGCCGGCAGCCGGCCCAGCCTCTGCACTGCTGCCAGGCTGGCACGGGGCCGCCCACGCTCATCTGGGAGTACCTCAGGGTACCTGCACTGCTCTGGCCAGGGCAGCAGCACTGGGGGCAGCTGCTCCTGCCCCCGATACTGCTCCATGCACACAGCCTGAGCCCCCCACAGCCCCTCACCGCTGGACACTCCTGGCATGGGGACCTCTGCAATTACAGGTTTCATGGTGCAAACCAAGGATATTAGAGCAGCCTAGGCAGGGGATTGATTTCTTGCTTTGTTTTAAGTGCAGCTAATGTAATAAGTATTTTATTTAAATTGATAGGACAGAGAGAAACTATGTTTTTCTCTCCTGTGAAAGGATTCTGCCGTGTTGGGTGATCCAGGTGAGCTGCAGAGCTGGGCTGAGGGCCCTGACACCTCCCAACAGCTGCCTTGATCAGCTTGTCATATTTTTCAATTCATTACAGCCATTTTAGCAAACAACCACTATGGATTTTTTGTTGCAACAGCTCTTTCTGTGTTAGTTGTGTGTGAGCTGATACCTGCCTTAACCACATACAGTGGTTTAAAGCTTTCCCCCCAGGAAGGGGTCAGGGATCCCCACAACCCCACAGCTGACCAGGAGAAGGGGTGAGGGGTCCCCCCGTGCAGGAAGCCCAGCCCTGGAACTCCTGGTCCTGCCACCTGAATCTGTTCCTGTCATTGAAGCCCTCCTGGGATGTGCCGTGGGATGCTTGGAGCCGCTGGCCATGGGCACGGCAGAGCACTGAGGGGAGGGAGCACCTCTGGACTGTGAGTGTGGCTCTAACACCTTTGGTGCTCTAACACATAATCACCTTTAGTGCTCTCCACAGGATCCCTGGTGGTGCTGAGCCTCAAGCAGCACGTCCCCTCAATAGACCCATTAATGAGTAAATCACTGTAATTCTGTGCCCAGCTCTTCTGACCCATCCTGACGAGGACCTTCCCCTCAAAGTCATGCGCTGTGGGGACATATCCTGCAGGCACAGAGCCCCAGGGAAGTGGACAGGGCTCTAGGAGGGCTGCAGGGGAGTCCTTCCCTCTGGGTCCCCCAGGAAGCCCTGCAAGCTGTGTCCAAGACCCCAGTAAGAGGCAATAAATAGGGAAGGAGCAGGGGGCTGAGGTGGGGGTTAAGCCCTGCATGGAGGCTCCTTGGCACCTCCAGCACTGCCCAGGCTCTGCATCCCCGATGATCCCAGAGCCTCCCCAGCCCCCACAGCTCCCAGCAGGAGCCAGCCCGTGGTTCCCAGTGACAGGTTTGCAGCGGGTGCTGCTCAGTGTCTCCCTGCAGGTGATCCCACTGCTGCCACTGCGGCTGCACCGAGCTCGCTGCAGATCTGATTACGCGATAAGGAACACCAGAAATGCAACTTGTTGCCTATTTCCCAGAGTAATTAATTTCATCTGTATTGAACAAATGACATAATTTGAGGATTTCTGGGTTATGGATTAAGTAAAGACCAGATGAGAGCATCCTCATTGGCTCGGAGATTAATTAACAGTGTGAAGTGAAGCGAGCTCTCTCCTCTCCCATGGCTGCTGCAATTTTAATCCACCTGCCCTGCACTGTCCTGCTGTGGGAAACAGCACTGCCATTGAGTAGAGCAGGGGGCTCCAGCCAGCACTCCTTCCCACACCAGGACACTGGAGGAATGCCAAGGAATAAAGCCACACTTCGTGCTTCCTCAAGGCTTCCTGTTCCCCTGCCTGGGTGAGCACTCTGTGATTCATCTCCTCCATGCCCAGATCCACCTTCCCTTCCCTTTCCATGCCCTGCTCCATCTCCTCCTCCTGGGGCACAGCCTCAGGCCAAAGATCTCCCCATACACACCTTCAGCTTCACTGAAGATTTCCTGTGTGGGGCCAGGCAGATGTGGCTTGGTGCAGCTTTTATTCATGAGCCAGGCATTTATTTAATGTGCCTTGTGATGCAGGATCTTTGATCCAGAGCAGCCCCTAATTAATTATTTTTCCCTTCTTCTGTACCATCCCCTCAGTGAGCGCTGAGGCCCCAAATGGAAAAGCTCCCTTCCAACGACTCTGCAAAATGAGATGGATTTGGACTCCAGCAAATTTGTTCAGTTTTATGGAGTATTATAGGAAAATGCTGTGAAATTAAGTTCTGTCTTTGCTATCACGCCATGGCCATCAGAGTGCTTTTATGTGCGGCGCTGAGACTAAAAGATGGGAAAGGGAGTCCTTGCTGGAGTAATGTGGCGACTGGGGAGAGGGAGGAGCCGTGCAATGAGGATGACATGGTGGAGGGTTAGACTGGGAGATAATGAAGCAAACAAGAAAGAGATGCAGATGAAGAGGGCTGCGAGCAAAGAACCTGGAACTGGAGCGGCGGCAGGCGGGAGGCTCCGGCAGAGGGGAGGATGGGGAGGACAGGGAGGGCTTCCTTCTTCCTATTTTCCCTCTGTAAAGTGCTCCAGGAGCCACACTCATGACACAAGAAGGCAAATGCCACCATCCTGGGGAACACAGAAGACTCCCCAAGGGGACTTGACTCTTTCCCAGCACACTTCTGTCTGCCTTTTCTCCTGCCTCCCCAGCAACTCCTATCCTGAGCCAGCTCCTTCAGTGCCTGCTGATCCCTTCCCGTTCTTTCTCTCTCTTCGTCTCTTCCCACCCCCAGCCTTCCGCCCCCTCCTCTTCTCATCAGCCCTGCTCCCCTGCATCTACCCCAGAGCGAGCTATTTTTTCCCTTGGCAACTTTATAACCCGTCTCCTTGCCTGACAGCAATTAAGTAGATGCTTCACTTCCAATCCCATGGCCCATAAACACTGGGAAAAGAAAATGTTATAAAGAAGCAAACAATCAGATCTGCACACAGATGTACACACACATGTACAGACAGACGGGGACAAACGGGGGACACGCAGAGAAGCTGGGGGGGACGGCTGAGCACAGTCTGGAGACCTCACACAGGCTGCAGGCCCCAAAAAGCACAGCAGAGTGGAGAGGTTTCCATAACACATGGGAAGGAGAGCGGTGCCATCCATCCCTACAGCTCCCCAGCCCCGGCCCCCATGCCCAGGGCTGCCTTTCACACTGGCAGCTCCGGCACTCACAGAGAAATAAAATGGCCAAAAAACACGCAAAAAAAAAAAAAAAAAAAAAAAAAAAAAAAAAAAAAAAAAAAAAAAAAAAAAAAAAAAGCAGCTCACCCCTCCACTGTGATGGATGGGATTTTTTGGTTCCTGACAGGCCCTGAGCCTCTGGGGACGAGCACTGATAAATCACACCTCTCAGTTTGCCGTGAACATCTTCACTTTCCCAGCCCGGCTGGCTGCTGACATGGCAGACCACGGCACTGGCACAGCCTGGCACAGCACTGGTGTGGGGACAGCCGGTGCCCCCGGAGCCCCTGCCACCTCCGGAGAGCTGCTCCTATCTCGGGCTTCCTAATTGCCACAACAGCTGGTTTGCTGGAGCGCCGGGCTGTGCCGGGCTGTGCTCCTGAGGTGTTCAGTGAGGTCAGTGCCCGTGCCCAGGGCTCCGCTGGCCCTGCCGCAGCCTCTGTCCCACCGCCCCAGGGCTCAGCTGCCCAGCAGGGGCTGGGCAATCCCGGCCCAGAGGCAAACACAGCTTGGCTAAAATGAGCTCCTCCCCAGAGCAGCTGAAGCACGAACTAAGAAGAAACCAGCAACCAGTTAGCAAGAGAGTACAAAATCCAGGTGATTACTGAAAAGCTCTGGACATGGCTGCAAATCCAACAGCTGCAACAGCATCCCCAAGATATTAAGAGAAAAATCAAGATGTGGACCGAACTAGATTTGCCATAGGTGCAAAACGGCTCAATTATTTCTAGTGCCAGAATCACAGAAGGACACTTCCCTCTGTTCCTGATCCACAACCTCCCACTAATTAGCAGAGCTTGCAGAGAGAAAAATGCCCCAAGCTCCAGAACGAGCTGCAGCAAGAGACCCCAGGTGCCACACACATCTGTGTGTGCTGGTGAGCTGGGACAGAGCACCAACCCCACGCCAGCACAGCTCCAAGGGGCTGGGCAGGATTGGGATCTGGCCAGCTCGGGGAGGTGTGAGAGGTGGTTTTTGCCCTCTGGCAGAGCAGGGTCAGGCTCCATGGTGATGAGGACTGTCCTGGCTCTGGACACGGATGTCCTGTTCCTGTCCACACCAGCCAGCCTGATGTCCTTACCCATGAGGATGCCGTGGCACAGGGTAACAGCCTGCAGGAGCAGAGCACTTGAGGAAGAAACAGGGATCCTTGAGGTTGGAATCAAGAATTTCTGAGTCTGGAGAGGCACTGAGTGGGATGGAGGAGCAGGACTGACCTGTGAGAGCAGAGCTCTGAGCAAAATCCAGCCCAGTGCAGCTCTCTGTGGCGCTGGGTGGAGGACAGAGATAATCACAGGCATTTGCTCCCCAACATCTCCACTCTGCTCTTTGTAGGGAACTTTTAAAACTACCAATGCATAAAACAACAAAAAAAAAGTTACCAGGAAGCCCTGTCCCCTCCCTGCCAAAGTTCGGAACATGCTGTCATCAAGAAAAATGATGCTGGCAAGAGAGAAACCCGCTGGGGTTGCTGGTAATTTCCCAGGCTCCAGCCCTGATGAGTGTTTATCAATAATTTCAGGATCTGGCTGTCGCAGGCGCTGACGGGAGCGCGGGCAGGCGAGTGTCAGCACAGCCACGGGCGGGAGCGCCGGGAAGGGAAATCAATTAACGGCTCCGCAGGAGCAGGGATTTGCCGGCATTACAGGGAAAAGGCTGTTTGCTTGGATGGAACGTGGAACGCTTAAACGGTGCTCGGTGACACAGAGGCAGGTCCCAAGCCGGGGTGACCGGACTGCAGGGCCAGCCCAGCCCCAGGCAGAGCCAGCGGTGCTCAGAGCCGGGTCCCGTGGCAGAGGGAATGACAAAGCAGAAGCGCTGTGTGTGCTCAGCTGCCTCAGCCTGGCCCTGGCTGCAGGTCAGAGCTCCCAGGCTCCATCCCTGCTTCCCAGCTCCTGCCCCCCATGAGCCTCACCATCCTCACAGGGAATTTTCGTCCAACACCTAACCCAAACCTGCCCTCTTTGAGCTCAAAGCTGCTTCCCCTTTTCAGAAGAAAACAGAAGCAAAAGCCCAAGCACACCACAAGCCTTTGCCCGGGACAGCAGAGACCTGCTGATCCTCTCCAGATGGAACAACTCCACGGGGCTCCTAAAATTCCACGTCGCCTTCTTTAGGATCTGCCCATTTTGCTGTCAGAGCTCTGAGCAGAATCCAGCCCAGTGCAGCTCTCTGTGGCGCTGGGTGGAGGACAGAGATAATCACAGGCATTTGCTCCCCAGCATCTCCACTCTGCAGGATTGCCAATCCACATCTCCGGGATTGCCAAGAGGACGTGTCTCTTGGCACCCCATGTCCCAGCCTGGCCTCCCAAGAACCAGCCCTGCTGGAGGGAATTTTGTTTCAAGCATTTGTCCCAGCATCCTAGTGGGGACCAGACTGGGAGTGCTCATTCCTGCACTCTCTCTGCCAAGCTTCAGCTGTCCCTTCTGAAAGGAACATTTTTTAATTAATATTAATACTCTGCATTGTGTCAGACCTTCTCCTGTATTTCTGCTCTCTCCTGGAGCACCTTCCCTGCCTGTGCCACGCCCAGCAGTGAGGTGACTCCTGAGGCAGGGCCTGCACTGCCGGGCGTCCCTGAGCACACTCCTGGTGTGGCCCTAATGGATTGGTGACACTGGTACATTTATGGGCATTTCAGGAGAAAGAAAAAGGCTACTGGGTGTTGGTATGCTCTTGTTGTATTATTTAAGAGAAGCCATTTGAGAGCACAGGAGAAGCAGCGTCTGCTCCCAAAAGGAGGGAAAATAATGGAGGGGAATATTTGCAAAAAGCTCAGTTAAGTAAATATTTTATGCCAAATAATGTTATGGCTTTTGAATGATGCATGTGAGAGAGTTGAAAGGAGGTGAGGCATGGAGCATGTGGTGAGCATGGAGGTGCTGGTGAGGGGAGAACACAGTGCCTTGGGTCGTGCCTCTCACCCTGGCAATGCTGTGCCACTTGCGGGAACCACATGGGAGAAAACCAGCCCTGCATGGGAGCAGGGACCAGGGAGCAAAGAGCGGGCAGAGAGCAGGCAGAGGCACTGCCCTGGCCCAGGAGGAAGAGGCAGGCAGGGAGAGCAGGAGAAAGGGCAGCGAGGGAGGTTGGGAAGAGAGCAGGGCCAGCATGGAGAGTGTTTCTCTGGGCAGAGGAATTCTCCTCCCAGCAGGCGCAGGGTGAGCAGCTGGCACAAGGGAAGCACAGAGAGGAGTAAAATACCATTAAGTGTAATAAGAAATGTACTTAATCAATGAGCTCTGCAGCTGAGGATCAATGGGAGGCAGACACAGCCATTAGCCAAGAAAGCTGAGGAAGAGCCACAGGCCCAGACGGAGCAGTCGAAGCCGGGATTAACCAAGCTGCAGAGGAAGGGTCCCAGGTGGAGAGCAGAGCCAGGCTGCAGCCACAAGGCTGGCCCTGCTCTGCTCCACAGGGCTCGGACCCCACCAAGGAGCAGAAAGAGGAGCCCAGGCCATGGGCTGCTGAGGAGCCTCAGGCTGAGTGCTGGGCATCACCATGATATTCAGTAGCAGAGGCCAGGGACCCGACCCCCTCATTATCATCCAGGGACATGTCTTAGCTGCAGAGAGCAAGAGATAGAGTTTTCCTCTCTGCTCTCATCCTTTTGTCTCTCTCCTCACCTTGAGTGTTGGCCAGATCACTCCCCAGGGACCCCTGCACGGGAGAAGCTCACTCTCGGCGTGGAACAGTTCACCCTCCCGAGAAGGGGCTGCACCAGCCCGGGTAAGCAGAGCTGCTGCTGAGTCACAGCTCGCCCGGGCCCCAGCCTTGAGCGGTGCCCCAGTGTCCCCCCCGAGCCGGCGCGCCTGGAGCCACCAGGCTGAGTCCCCTTCCTCTAGAGGGAGTCTTGATTTCCAACCCATGAGCAAATGTAGCGCTGGGGAAGGCAGACAGCAAGTGGGCACAACCTCTGGGGCTCTGCCAGCACTGCCAGTGACTCAGCCTTGGAGATGAGACCCTCCCCGGGTTCCATCAGATACCCGCGCTCCTCCAGCCAGCCTGACCCCACTGCTGAACACCAGCTCCGTGCTCCAAGGCTGCCGCCCTCAATCCTGACCCCTGCTACTCCCTTCCTACACTCGCCGAAAGTTCGTGGCCAGACCGCGATTACCCCGAGCCAGCAGGGAGGAGCAGCATGAGAGTCCTCCGGGAGGGCAGAGCAGGCACGGGGGCAGAGCTGACTCAGAGCGTTCCAGCCCGGGCGGCGCCCGAGGCAGCGCTTCAGCGAGCGCCTGGAGAGGAAGGAGAGCAGCAGATCCCTGCCAGGGCGGGCTCCCTTCTCCCAGTGGGGTGAAATCCCACCCCTGATCACGGGAAGTGCTCCCGGCCCTCCTGTTGCTCTGGACACGGGTTCCATTCCCTGNGGCCTCGCCCGCCCCCGCCGCGGCCACGCAGCGCCCCCTTCCGGTCCGGTCCGGCCGCGCTGGGGGGGGCCGGGGGTCCCTGCCGGCGTCCCTGCCGCGGTCCTTCCCGGGGTCCTTCCCGGGTCCCTCCGAGCCCCCCCCGGCGGCCCCGCGGCTCCGGCCCGTAGCAGGTTCCTCTCCGAGGGCCGCAGACCCGCGGGCGCTGCCCGACCCTTCACTGCAGGGGCTGAGGGAAAGGGGCCTTTTCGGGGGTCTCTTCAGTCACCCCCACTCTGGAGAGTGAGTCCAACTCCGCGGACAGACCTGCCGGGACACCCCACAGCTCCCACAGCGGCTCCCACGGGCACCAGGGCAGCAACTTCTCGGGGTAAGACTCAAACTCCTGCCTGCTGGTACCGGCAGCCAGGTCCTGCCCGAAGAGCCCCCGCACAGCACTCAAAGCTTCTTTTCTCACCTCCTTCCTCTTTTCCAGCCCTTCTAAGCAGCTTGGCTGGAGCAGCTTCCTCCCTCCATCTGCTTCAGGGCTCGGGCCAAGCCCAGGGCTGCTCCCGGTTCCATACAAACACCCTGGTAGTGCTGCCCTGCTCTTTGGTGCACACCCACCACGCCACGCACCTGCCCAGGTGCATCCCATCCCCAAAAGTTCCACACACCTCCCCACAGTCACCTCAGACCCCCACAGCTGCAGCATTCCTGGTTCTGTTCATGGGGCAGCATTAGGCTTTAACCACACGGTCCTGGCACAGAGGTTTCAGTACCACTGATGAGCTTATCCGGTCCTTGGTGCTCAGCAGCCACTTGTCTCAGCACTGCCCATGCATCCACATGCCACAGGGAGCTGCAGGTTTGCCCATGGGGTGCTCAGCACATCACTTTTCCAAAGGCTAGAAGCAGGCTGGGACACCAAGCAGGACAGTTCCAGCGGTAGGAGATTCCTCTGGGCTCATGTTCTCTATTTTTAGCCCCTTCATCAGTCTTCACAGAGCTAACTGGTGCACAAGTGCAGGATGGACAGTGGCAGCCCCAGCAGGCCTTTGCAGGGACAGTGCCCTTGGAGCTCTGCCTGTTCTCAGGAGTGTTTCCAAGGCTGCAGGATTGGTGCTACCAGCACAGAGCTGATGCTCCAGAGGATGCTGAGCAGGGACACGGTGAGCACAGAGCAGCCACGGCCCCTTGGGCACATCCACACATGGAACCAGCGCCTGGAGCGTTGTTAGTGCAAAATCAGCCCTTTTAGCTGGAGCTTGCAGCGTCTCCAGGCAGTGTGGCCAAAGGTGATGTTCTTTATCTGTGCCTCGTGCTCCTCAGATACTGGTATCAAAATGTGCCTTGAAACATTCCTGACATGAAATATTCCTCAGAGATTAGCACAGTGCCTCCTCCTCGCTCGTCTCTTCCCTCCCGGAGGAGCCGATGGACACGATACGTTATCAGGACCTTCCCCGCGCTGTTAGCAGTGGCACAGGGACTTGGTGACCCACCTCAGAATAGCACGCTGAATATTTAGGACTTTCCCTGAGCTTGGCAAGTGATAACATCTTTATCATGAGCCCTTTAAACCCTCGGTGCTGCCAGGAGGCTCTGTCCTCACTGAAGGACGGTATCGAACCCAGGGCAGCACATGCAGATAAAAAATAATTCCTTGAGTAAACATCGGTGTTGGGCTGGGAGAGGGTGGTGCTGGGCTGGCAGAGAGGCACTCTGAGCTGAGGCAGTGGAGCGCTGGGCTGGCAGACACAAGTGCTGGGGTGCCCCTAGTCCAGCACCCGCTCCATGCCCTCAGTTAGCAGGGGGGTTGGCTCAGGGCTTGGATGCAGGGCTGGGGGCTCAGGGCAGGATCTACCCCAGCATTTCCACTACCTGCAAATGCCTAAGGCTGCGCTCCCAGCTGGTGTCAGCCCTCAGTGAGCCCTGGTGGGATCACTTGGACCTCTCGCAGTGTCCTCGCAAGATTATCCCATGTCACACCAGGGAAACACCCAGACTGGGAGAGACACCAACACCCCTTGACAAATCAGTCCAGATGGGAATACTTGGGATGCTCAGGACTACAAAGAGGCTCATTTCATCCAGGAAGAACAAACCCATGTGCCTAATACTCATCTACGCAGCTCAGTCTTGGGGAGAAACATCAAGGAATGACTCCAGACAGGAATGGGAAAATCAGGTGGAGACAGCTCTGCTTGGTGAGGAGAAGGTGGCAGACAATTAGAAAGCAAAGCACCAAGGAATAAATCTGCAACCTGAGCAGAGGGAGATCAACAAAGACATAAAGGTTATGAGTTCAGAGCCCAGGGAATCAAGGCAATCTCTGTTACATAACTCTACAAAAGCCTTAAACTCAGTTTTTCTGAGAAATGAGTTGTCAGCAATGATTAAACCCCAGAGAAGCCATAAACCAGCAGATATTGATATGATGGGACGCTGATACAGCGAAGCTCAGCAGTGCACAAGCGGATGAGGGTCACCCGTGGTGAGCAGCAGAGCGCAGTGGGAGCTGGGCTGATGGGACACGGGGGCTTCAGAGCTGGGCTCACCCTCACGAGCATCTCCGGGAGCTGATGCATGGTCAGGATCCAAGGAACAGCCTCCTTCAGTGAGCAGCTCAACAAAGCCACACTGGAAAAGCGTGGGTAATCTCCTTGAGCCTCCATCTCAAGGTGAACAATCAGTCCTGGGCGTGAGTTGCCTTCTGAGGCTGATCTGCTGATTACAGAGCAGGGCACTGGGAGCCAGGAGTGGGGAAGGGACACCAAAATGGGCCAAGAGGGGTGGAGGGCAGTGGAGGCAGGTTCCCAGCCCCCCACCACACCAGCAACCTCCCTGTTCACACACACCAAAACAGCACCACCACCGCTGAGGGAAGACGCAGATTTGGTGTTTGACCCAGAAGGAACTTTCAGATAATCTACTGCAGAGAGACAAACAAGAGACACTTGTTCTGATACCAAACACTGTCTGAAGCCACACACCCGATCAGCCACCGCAAGATTAGATAAGGACCGAACTTAGTCCCATCCTGCACGTATTAATGCGAACTCTCCGGACACCTGGACTACTCCAATTCAAGGGCATGAAGATGCTCCTGTCGCTGGGGCTCCTCTTTGCTGCCCTGTCCTTAGGAAGATGCATCCCCCTGCAGCAGGCACCCAACCGCAGCAAACTCCTCCTGGTGTCCTTTGACGGCTTTCGGTGGAACTACGACCAGGACGTGGACACCCCCAACCTGAACGCGATGGCTGCGGACGGGGTCAAGGCCAAGTACATGACTCCCCCCTTCATCACCCTCACCAGCCCGTGCCACTTCACGCTGCTGACCGGTGAGTCCCCCGGCCACAGGCCACTGGAGCCTCACGGGGGCTGGGGAAGGGCAAAGTCAAGGCTAATGGGTCAGTGAAAAAGACACAAGGCCAGGAGGCAACGAGAGGCAGCAGCACATGGAGCTTTAGAGCAGACAAGGCAAGAGATGCAGAAACGGTAGATTTAAACTAGATACAAAGAAATTCTTCCCTGTGAGGGCGGTGAGGCACAGATTTCCCAGACTGCCCCATCCCTGGAAATGTCCAAGGCCGGGTTGGACGGGGATTGGAGTTAGCCTGGTCCAGTGGAAGGTGGCCCTGCCCATGGCAGAGAGGTGGAATGGGACGGTTTTTAAGGTCCCTCCCAACTCAAACCATTCTGGGATTCCATGAACTGAACCTGTATTTATCAAAGGTAAATAGCACCAGACCAACTCGATAGATTCCTTTGATAAGATAAATAATTTTTTAAACAAGGGAGATGCTCCATATTTAAACTTTCTGGACTTCAGTAATGCATTTGATACAGTGCCACATGGGAAATCATTAGTTAAAATGGAGAAGACAAAGATTAGTACAAAATCTGTAATGTGGAGAAGTGAGAGGCTACAGGAAGAGGACAGAGTGAATGCTGAGAGGAGACTGTCAAGCTGGTGGGAGGGCACCAGGGGAATTCCTGAAGAATCGATTTTGGAGCCAATCTTATTTAAGATTTTAATTAATAACCTTGGCACAAAAGAGTGGAGCATGCTAATGAAATCTGCTGATGGGCAAAAGCAGGGAGGCAGCGTCAGTACGAGGGAGGGTGGGGATGTCATGCAGAAGGGACTTTGCAGTCTTTGGGACCAGAATTATAAAAACAGCACAAAATGTAAGAGTCAAAGTGCATATCTCCCTTCTAACGGAATCTTCTGCTCACTGACCTCGCAGATTGCGAGCGAGCAACAGCGAAAGTGAAACACCATGTGATTAGATAAACACAGGATAACGGGAACCTGCCCGTGCCCAGAGGGCAGCAACGACTGCAGGTGCTGCCAGTGCCTGTCTGGGTCCAGGTGAGACCCACCAGACATCAGCCAACCTGCACGGGAAGCAGCCCTCCCCCAGCATCTCCCTCCCTGCTCCAGGACCCCACTTGGCAGAGGGGAAGGGTAGGGAGGGGCAGAGAGGAAGGGCAGGCCAAAGGTCCCCTCTGCCCAAAGCCAGCCCTACACCCAGTGTGGGAGTGAGACTCCCCCAGCACAGGCTGGTTCACCCCCCCCTTCTTATCTCTCCCACAGGGCGGTACCTGGAGAACCACGGGGTGATCCATAACATGTGGTTCGACACCAAAACAGGCCTGAGACTGCCCTACTACACCACACAAGGCATCAGCAGCTGGTGGGACAACGGCAGCCTCCCCATCTGGATCACTGCCCAGAGACAGGTAAGTGTGGCACCTCCTTGCACGCACAGACCCTGCACAGACCCATCCAACCTGCCATCCTCCAGGAAAAGCTATGGGCAGCCATGATCCCCAGCAGCCGTGACTTCCCAGCCTCCCTATGAACGCCACGCTAATTAGACTAGCAAAAAACTGAAATCCCCAGACACTGGCAGGAATAATTATGATAATTCTACTAAAAATAGCAAAAAATAATAGATGCATTTCAGCTTTATTAAGACATTAATAAAGCAGGTTATCCTGTTCCTGTTTGAAGAAGCCTCAGCCAGTTCTTCAGGGAACATTCTGAGCCTGGGAGCTCCACACACCCCGAGGCACATCCAGGGCAGCTGGGGGGCAGCGTTAGGGGCCACTCCCCTTCCCCTGGGAGCTGCAGCAAGCCCAGCAGGCTTTGAATCTGGCTCTGAGGCAAGACATGAAACCCAAGACCTTTGCCCACATTTACCTGCCAAACTGGCTCCTCTGACTTCAATAAAACACAACTTAATGTCTTGATGGTCAAGAGCCAGAGGGTCCAGGCAAGGAGCAAACGGGTCATTGGTTCCAAAGTTTTAACTGGTGTTAAAACACAGTGAAGAACCAGGTGCAAGGGCAGTGCTTTCAATTAATCACTTTTAATTTGCAATGAGCAAGACAACCTCATTAGAGGCAGAGGTAGACATTGGGGACTGAACGAACTAATAGTGTTAGGAGGTGGCTGCACCGACAGATGAAGGATGCTGCCGAGAGAGTTCAGGTGAGTTTATGGAATGCCTCCACACACAGGGTTTGAAGACAGGCTCTATCCACTTTCCCGGAGCCAAAGCAAAATACCAAGGGGAAGAAGTGTACAAGAAGCTGGTGGAACCCGCATTGTTCAACTACAGCAACGAAACCAACTGGAGGCAGAGCATCGACACTGTCATGGAATGGTTCACAGTGGAGAACCTCGACTTCATCACGCTCTACTTTGGGGAGCCGGACTCCTCAGGACACAAGTTTGGCCCTGAATCCACACAGAGGAAAAACATGGTAAAGCAGGTGGACAGAACCGTCGGTTACTTGAGGCAGCGTATCCAGGAAAGTGGCCTGGAATCCAACCTCAACCTCATCATCACATCTGACCACGGCATGGAGACCGTCATAAAAACCAATGAGATTCACATCCGCACCGTGAACAACTTCACGTTCAAAGACCTCGACTTTGAACTCTTAGATTATGGACCAAATGGACTCCTGGTGCCAAAAGAAGGGAAATTAGAGCATGTGTACTCAGTCCTGAAAGATGCCCACCCAAAACTGCACGTTTACAAGAAAGAAGAGTTTCCAAAGAGATTCCACTACGCCAACCATTCCCGGATCACCCCACTTTTGTTGTACAGTGATCCAGGCTACGTGATCCATGGGGTAAGGTGTATGCTCAGGTATATCCTACTGCCATTTGGGATGTGCCTCTCACTCCTCTCCCTCTCACAGCAACCCAGCACCCACACAGCTTTAGGCCTTTGTGCTAACTGGTCTCCAAACATCCAGATATAAATTCCAGCTCTTTGTGTAAAGACCTTCTCTGCTGGTGAGAAGAGAAAGTATCCAGAAACCTTGGAGTGGGAGATGTATAAGTGCAGAATATCCATTGCAGGATCCTCTCCCAGCCTGACTTAAGGGAAGGCCCAGCATCAAGGCCAGCAGGCAGCTTCCCATTGGAAGCCCCTCAGTACAACAAAATTTGGATGTGCCAACGTTTAGGGAGGGAACTTGCAGGATGTAATTGCTTGAGAGCAGTGTCTGGAGGCAGCTCCAGCCTCTGCAGAGTTTAACACTAACAGATCAACTTCCAAAACTGAAAGGAACCGAGCAGAACCAACCATCAAACCCCGCAGCTGCAGAACGTGGCACACGAGGTGGGAGAGGTGGGGGCGTGCAGGGGGCAGAGGGGTTGGGGTGCTCACGTTCCTGCTCTCCCCTCCAGAGGTACAAGGTCCAGTTCAATAAAGGGGAACACGGCTTCGACAACGAGGCCATGAACATGAAAACCATCTTCCGTGCCGTGGGACCAGCCTTCAAGAAGGGGCTGGTGGTGGAGCCCTTCGAAAGTGTCAATGTCTATGCCCTCCTCTGCGAGCTGCTGGGCATCACCCCCGAGCCCCACAACGGCTCTCTGGAGGTCACTAAGCCCATGCTACGTGAACCGACGGACCCTGGGAACAACGGTGAGCAGCGGAAGTCATGGGGGGCAGAGGGAATGCACCAGCGGTGACAGTAGGCACCGGGAACAGCAGCAGACACCAGAATTAGCAATGGGCACCAGGAGCGCACCGGGAGCTCACCGGGAGCGCACCGGGAGCGCTCTGCCCCGCCGGGATTCCCGCGGGAACAGCGACACCTGNGCTTGGCCCCCCGCGCTCGGTAACCGGGCAGAGGTCACCGTGTCCCCCGGGGCGGAGCTGCTGCCGGCCGGATGGACGGAGCAGAACGGGTGGCAGGAGGTGACAGTCACCGGGCGCACGGCCCGCTGGTGGGTGCTGCCCCGGGAGCAGGGCTGGTACTCACCTCCGTCTCGGCACGGCAGGTTCGGGTCCTTCTCTCCATCCTGCCAAGAATCTGCCGCTGATGCTGGGACTCGCTGTCGTTCTGGGATGCTGGCGAGGAGTTTTCTAACCCCCATCAGGTAACTGACCCCAAGGACCCCTCAGGACACCTACCCAGGCAAACTCGTGCCTTGCTTGGGTGTGTTCTCCCCGGGTTTCACGTATGTGTGGAGCCGCTCCCTGAGGGACACAGCAGGGGCTTCACACCTCAGACCGGACTTGGTTTTTTTCCTGCCCCGGGTCAGCATTGACACCACCAAGGGCATGGGCTGGGCTGAAGAGAAGGGGTGGGCACCCTCTTGGACCCTGCCACTACCCCCTGTCCTGCCCCCTGTGTCCTCTGTGAGCAGCCAGGTCTGGACCGTGGCATGAGCAACCACGAACGTTGAATCCTTCACTGTTCGCGGCTCTGCACGTGGCTGTGTGTGGCTGAAAGAGCAGAGTTTGTCACTTGCCTTGACAGTGCAAATTTGTCCAGAGAACGCCCAGAACAAGTAACTCCTGATCCAGTTCCCCAGCACTTCCAGCACAACGCTCCTCCAGCTGATACCTACAGCTGCAGAGACCTGAAACAAGCACCAGCAGCGCCGTGCTCTCCTGTCCTGGCAGCCCCCAAGCTCCAGGCAACTCTACCAGAACACATGGCAAGATGGGGAAGGACACGGCTCACAAAGACAGCCAGTCTCAGGCCCAGGGAATTGGACAAAATTCCCAAAACCTCTCTGAATTACTGGCCCACGCTCTTCCGGCATGACTGAGTCCCGGGGGAGATGCCTCTCCCAAGCTTTGGGGTGACACCAGGATGCACTGCTGCAAACGGTGGCACCGATGTCCAGCCTGACACGGTCACTCCATGTTTGCATCACCCCAAACGCAGGAGGCGGAACAGCTCCACCGTGGGCTTGAAGTAGAGATAGCTGATACATACTGAATATCTCAGCTAATTAAATGTGTTCTGAGCATGCTGGGAGCCTCCCCTGAAAGGCGCCAGGCCCCACCCAGGGTGGACACACTCAGTCTGGACCTGCCAAGGAGACAGAGAGGCCCCAGTTGCTCTGCTGGCCACAGCTGCGCTGGCCTGGCACCCCCAGCCCGGAATTCTCAGAAGCATCCTGAAGTCATTCAGCATTTCCAGCTCCTGTCCCAAAAGCCCCAGGTGCCCTCAGCACCATCCTGATTATCTTTCTGTGCTTTGTGGCTGTGGACAAAACTGGGAAATGCCACCTATGCACCCCTGAGCAGCAAACCTGCAGCCAGGACGGGCCTGGCTGCACTGCTCCAAGGCAGAACCGCTGAGACCTGCCCCAGCTGCAGCCTAGTCGGCTCCTGGGAGCTCTGGGACGGGCATTGATGTATTTCGGAGAGACAGGGAATGTGGCAGTGGCAGGGTCAGGACCCCCCCAGCTCACAGCAAACAGCCCTGTAATTCCTGAGCCAGGGGCTGGCAGAGCCTGAGCCGGTTGTGCCAGGCTGCCGGGACCTCTCCATAGGAGGGCTGAGACAAAAGGCCCTGTACAAATCCAAATCTCCCTCTGCAGGAAGCAGCCCAGGATCCTTCAGCCAGGCTGGGGCTCAGGGGACAGGGAGCAGACACCTCCCGTCTGGGAGCCCCCATTCCAGCCCTTCCAGCGTGGCATTCCAGCACCCTCATACCCCTCCCAGATGCTGTGGTGCCTTTCCCCAGCCCTGTGCCTCATCTCAGGGGCTCGATAAACATCTGTTGCCATAGAGACTCGCTCACTGCATCGGCTTCACCCAAGGAGATGAAACAAGAGCCGCACCCTCAGAAAAACAGGAAGAAAATGTTTGGCTTGAAACTGTGCTGGGGTGGGGTCAGGGCGGCAGCAGCAGCAGGGAGGTTCTGAAAGGGGAGCGTGGCCAGCGCTGTGCACACCATTGAAATTGATATTAATGATAAGAGTGCACAGAAACCTTCCCAGTTCTCCTGCTGGTGACCTTGGGGCTTCCTGTGCAGGTCAGCACAGCCATGCACAATCTACAGGCAGGAGCAGCCAGCTCTCTTGGGAAGTTGGTATCCTGGAGATCCTGGCAGAGCCCGCAGAGCTCAGAACCCACTGGTACCAGGCTCGGACTGTCCTCATGTCCAGGGTTCCCAGCAGGTACAGAGCAAGATCACAAACCCATGGAATGGTTTAGTTTAGAAGGGACCTTAAAGCCCATGCAGTGCCATCACTGCTATGGGCAGGGACACCTTCCACTGTCCCAGGTTGCTCCAAGCCCCGTCCATCCTGGCCTTGGACACTTCCAGGGATGGCGCAGCCACAGCTGCTCTGGGCACCCTGTGCCAGGGCCTCCCCACCTCACAGGGAAGAATTTCCTCCTAACATTTACCCTAAATCTCTCCTCTCTGACGCTTAAAACCACTCCCTGTCCTATCACTCTCAGCCCATTTAGAAAGTCACTCTCCCTCTTTTTCATAAGTACTGAGAAGCCACAGTGCTTATAGGGCTGGTTCCAAGACCCACATAGGGAACATGGGGTTTGTACTGACCAACCTCCTGACACAAATTCTCATCTGAGAGCTGATTTTTCCTCAGCTGGGAGCAGGAATTGAGATCCTGATTCAACCAGCAGCACTTGGATGAGACAGCTGTGCCAGAAAAATCCATGGTGAAGAAGGGACCATCCTGGAGAAAGGCTGAACCTGACATATCCCTGCAGGAAGGTTTCCATTGCCCTTCAGTCACAGGGCTTGTCACACCTCGTAGTGGCTGTCTTCACTCGGGGCAGCCGAGCGTGGCGCGCTGGACGTGGTGCTCGATGCAGCCGCATTTCCAACACGGATCATCCTCCGAGCCCTGTGCTTCTGAGCACGCGGGAGCTGGGGGATGCCCCTCCCTGGCCCAAGACCTGGTCCTATTCCTCCATCCCACCGTACCCATCTCCCGCTGCCTCCCGCCCTGCCGGTGTCGCGGTGTGGCCGTGTCCCGGTGTGGCCGTGTCCCAATGTCCCGGTGCAGTACCGGCAGCCGGCGGCCGAGGGCTCCCGAGCCGCGCTCAGCGCCCGGCGCCCCCGAGCTCCCGGTACGGGCGGGGGAAGCGGCTCACGGTAAAACCCCGGCCCGGAGCATCTCCCCAAACCTGCGGCGCTCGCAGCCACCAGGCCCTCGCCCAGCGCCGGCCGCTGCCCCGGGGCCATCCAGTGCCCCGGTGGCTCCCCCGGGGAGGGATCTGCTCCTCGGTCCTGAGGGACAAAACCTGGGAGCCCCCCGCAGCTGCCGCCGAGCCCGGGGCACTCCCCAGCACCCACTGCAGCTCTGGCTGCACCACAACGAGCAGGGATTCTCCAAGGGATGCCCTGGAGATCCGTTACACACTGAAATCTCACGATCCCCCCTGCCCCTGACTACGTGCCCCGGGCTGACGGATGCTTCGATGTCCGAGACCAGACAGATGAGACGGATCCTCCCTGCCGCGGGTGTGAGTTTTAACCCCACAGACACACAGAACCTAAACTCTGCTCCCCAGCCCATCTCTAGCCCGGCCTCTTCCAAAGAAAACCCGAAACTGTTGAATTTTGCATATTCTTTGAGCCTTTCCCCGCCCTTCCCGTAGCTCCTCACACCTCGTGCGTTGGCTGTGTGGGACATTTTAACCAAACATTTCCCGATGACAAAGGCCAAGGCCCAGCCTGGCCTTGCCTGGACACAGTCGCTGCCTGATCCCTGCATCTCCCCCCGCCCTCCCATCCCCACGTAATTCATTCCCCACCACCCCCCTCCCTGGGCTGGGGGTCACGCAGCAGGGAGAGCCCCGCTGTGTATTGCATCCCAATTTGCCATGCGTTTCCACACCATTTGCTTCCTTTTCTTTCTCCTGCACTGGGAAGCTGCTCGCTGCCCAGGGGTCCTAACCACTCAGGGATGGGAACATAACAACAAACATACAAGGACGTGTATTTATTTATGGCACACAGTGTGTGGGGATGCTGCTGTCTTCCAAAATGCCTGGTCTGGGGGTGGCACGTGCCCCTCTGACTCCCGCACAGGGCCACAGGACCCAGACACGACGTGGTCCCTGGCCACCCCATCCTGGACGAGCTCCATGCCCGGCTGCAGTACCCAAATAAGATGCAGATCTCTGTGCTTTGATTGGCTGATGCCTTGGGAAAAACAGCCACCATCTGCCCACAACAAACATGGCCACCACGGCCCGGCTGCTCCCGGGGCTGGCCCCAGCCTCGCCCTCTGAAGTCCGGGACATCCCGCACCTTCTCAGGCACCCCCATCACCCCCGGCACAGGGGTCCCGCGGCGCTGGAGGGAACACGGCACCCCTGCAATGCACCTGCTTTGGGGGGGTCCAGCACCAAAACAGGCCAGGGGCCCTCTGGGAACACCCATGGCCTTGACCCCCACCCTGCACCTTGACCCCCACCCTGCACCTACCAGGCCAAGGCTCCTTGCTCTGCAAGGACCCGGAAAGCGGCCACATCCCCACTCAGCCTGACAGGATGGGCAGAAAGCACAGAGCCCACAGCAGATGGGGGTGACCAGAACTAGTTCCCAGTAAAACCCTGGGTACAGAACACAGATTTCCAGTCCAGGGAGCAGCACAGCCCTTTTCCCCTCAACAGGCAAAGGGGACTCAGTTCCTCATCCCTTCCTTCAACACCAAACCCCCACTTCAGCCTGACAGCCCTGCTGCATAGCACAGGATGCACGGCATTCCTGGGATGCCTGGCATACTTGGGAAAAGCTACAAATCAGTTCAGGGGTCTGAATCTCATTTCTAAGATGATGACGGTTTTCACGGTGATTGGTGAATTTATTGGCCCTGCTGTCACTTTGCTTGGTGGGAGCGTGGGGCCAAATGATTCAGTGCGTCTTCCTGAGTTTCTCCAGAAAGGTGAAGTCCCTGTCGGGGATGGGAAACACTGAATTCACCAAAAAGGCATTCACAGGTGGAGCCACAGCTTTGGCTGCAGCAGGGGAGCATCTCGTCCTATCCCAGCCAGCAGCCCCAGCTGGGGCAGCCCCTGCAGTGGCTCCGACCAGCAATGCCCAGGGAAGCTCCAGGGTTGGGATGGTCTCCTCTGGCTGACCAAGAAGAAATAGGACATCCCAGAAGCCCTGGGGATACCCCACTCTGCCAGGGGTAAAAAGCATGGAGCCCACAGCAGCCCAGAGACTGTCCAGGACCAGTTTTTAGTAAACCCCTGGGAGGAAAAAGGAGATTTCCAGCCCAGGGAGCAGCACGGTCCTTTTCACCCACAGCAGGAGCAGGACATGTGGCATGGGCGCTAAGCAGCATTAGGGATCATTCAGAGTCCTCACAAGGGACCAGGGACAATGTTGATGGCACAGCCCCACAAACACTGTGGTCTCTAAAGGGACGCACATATCAAGGGACTGCTCCCACTTCTGACCCTCAGCCCCTTGCCAGCTCAGCAGACAGCAGATGGAGCCTCTCCACTCACACGGCCTTCCCTTCCTGGCCCCGGGAAGGGAGAGAACAGCGAGCCTAGCCCTGCATCCTCGTGGGGAGCACAGGAACAACAGCACTGAGGGATGGCTGGGAGAGGAGCTCACCCAAATCAGGGCTCACTCCCAACAGGGGTCATCTCTCAGAGCCGAATCCCTGCAACCAGAGGAGCCCCTCCAGCTCCTCGTCCCTTGGGCTGCACCCACACCACCGTGACGCCGGGGTGCCTGTGCACGGCTCGGGCACACAGCCACGGGAGGTCACACAGGGTTTTTTCTAAATTCTGAGAGGTGCAGCGCACAAAGAGCCCAGCTGGCAGAAGGTAAATGAACTCAAACAAAAAGTGCTGTGCTGTGTTACAATTCTGTGTCACCTTCGGCTAAAAAAAATGCTCCTACAGCTCTTCTCGTCAGCGAACGGCCACGGCAATTGTCAAAGAAAACAATGAAAGGTGACAGCGCCCGAGCCGGGACACCCCCCCGGCATCGACCCAGCGCTCCAGGCACGTCCACATCCCGCAGCGCCCGAGTCAGTGCCGCTCCCTGACGAAACGTCCAGTTTCTCATTCCCTCATACAGAGGGTCCCCCGTGGTGACATTCCCCCCGCAGCGGGGACAGCCCAACGCACCCGCTGCAGCTCCGAACGCTTTTCTAAACCCAGCATCGCTAAACGCGGCATCGCTAAACGCGGCATCGCTAAACCCGGCATCGCTTACCGGAGACGGCAGTGCCCGGGGTGCGGGCGAGGCCCCACGCAGGACACCCCATGGCCCGTCCGGCTCCTGCTCAGTCCCTGCGCGCCGCGGGCACCCAGGCGCCGAGGCGACGGCAATTCATATCCCTGCGGCTCCCGCACGGTTAACGGCAGGCTCCGGGCCCGCGGAGAACTCCCTGAGGTGCTGACTCATCTTCTTCCATGCCTGTAAAGCACCATATTTCATCCTTCCACGCCCACAGCGCAGAACCGCCGTGCAGCAGCTCCTCACGCAGCCCTGCACGCCTCGGTGCGTGCGGTGCCGGCGCGGTCGGTGCCGCCGCACCCCCGGTAGTGCGGCTCGGGAGGGATCGTGGGCCAGGCGGTACCGAGCTGCGAGCCGGCACCGCGCGAGGGTCACAACCGGCCCACCCCCCTGGGAAATCTTTAATTCTATTATAATCAACTATTTTAGAACTAAAACGTGCCGGTGCTGCTGCCGCCTCTTCCGGCCCTGCGGGGACCGGAGGGGAGCGGCGCTGGCTGCCCCAGCCCAGGGTGCTTTGTCCCCAGGAGGGACCACGGCCGGGGGACTGGGAGCCCGGGTCCTCGCAGCAGAGACACCTCGCGGGGTCGGACCGGGGGGATCCCCCGCGGGGCCGGCCGGGGAAGCCCCCTGCGCCGCCCGGGCAAACAAAGCCCCGGGCCGGACCACCCCATTGTCCCCGCTCCGGCCGGGCAGCGGCCGCCCCCGCGCGGGAGGAAGAGGAGGGGTCGCACACAGACAATGCCTCCCCCCACCCCCCACGCCGGATCGCCCCGCCCCCTGCTCTCCATTGGCCGGCGGGGAATTTGGGGA
>WAAG01071061.1:195-13821 GCA_013390105.1 Tichodroma muraria | reverse complement strand
CGGGACCGGGCGGCGGCACAGCCCAGGGGACCCCCTGACCCGCTGCCCTCCGCCGGGACGGGCGCCCCGAGCCCGGGCGGGCGGGGCCGGGGGTGGCCGGGCTACTCCGCAGGGCTCGCCGTGACAATCCCACCCTTTCCCCGCCATTTTGTTACCGTGTTGGCGTTTTCCCAAAGCAGAGATAGAGCGGGAGCCTTGGGAACGGGCCCCCGTTGTGCCGGGGCGGGCGCCCCCCGCGATCCGTGTTCCTGTTCCCTCCCACCTCCGCCGCGCCGCACCTGGCAGCGGGGCTGGTCCCGGGACGCGCGGCCACCGCCGGCACCTTCCCACCGGGATCGCCTCGCTCCCCTTCGCGCCCCGCAGCACCCGAGGGTCGTGACTGCCCGAGTCCATGCAGGACCTTGTCACGCGGGGCTGGCACCCAGTCCCGGGCCGCTGTCCCCAAGAAGAGGATGCCGGAGCGCGGTCCCCGGCTTCCCTTCCCGATGGACCGGGGACGCGGGGTTGGTCACTGCCTTCTGCCCACCCCATGGCCACTCAAGTGCCCTGACGGCTGTGGAGACAGTCCCAGCGGGAAGGGTCCGTCGCGGGGCCGTGCCGCCCGGCACAGCACCCTTCAGCCTTGCCCGGTCTCAGTGGCGGTCCCGGCTCCCCGCGGGACCAGCCCAAGCTCCCTCGCGGGAAACCCGTGGAGACAGTTGTTGGCCCACGCGAGGCCGGGAGCCCCGTCGGGGCTGACGGCATGGCCGGAATGCCGGGGAGGGTGGCAGGGGAACGGAGGGAGGTGGCCGGGACGAACCGCGGGACGGCACTGGCGGCGCGGGGACGGGTGGGCAGAACAGCGAATACCCCGATGGGGGCGGCCGGTCCCTCCACCCGCGCGGGGTTGATGAGGAGCGCCGGGTTGACTCCAACCGCAGAACCCCGCCGGAGGGTGCACGTCCCTCTCCCACGGCTGCATCCCCGGGTCGGGGGAGGCGGTCGGATGTCGCACTACGGGGGAGACCCCGGCGCGGCGGCGACGGATGCCCCGTGCGAGTGGGAGCGGGAGGCGGCGGGGCCGGTGCGTGCCCCGGGCTGGGCCTCCGGAGCCGAGCGGCGGCGGAGGGCGGAGAAGGGAGCAGGGAAGGAGGGGGCTCCTGCAGTGCTGCAATGCAGCGCCGCGCCGAGCCCGCCGGCCCGGCCGCGCTCCGCCGCCCGTCACTGCGGCAATGCGGATGGAAGCCCCGCCCGGGCTGGGCCGAACCGGTCCGGGCATCCTGTGCCTGGTCGGGCCGCACCCTGCCCCAGACGCGCCGGGCTGCCGCTCTCCCCCGCTTCCTCGGCCCCGTTTCGTTTTCCTCCTGCCCCTGCCGGGACCGCGGGAGGTTTCCTCCTGCGGCGGGACGCAGCCGGCTTGTGTCCCCGGGATCGTCCGCTCGCCTTGTATTTGGGGGCTGGGAGGGGCCCTCATCCTGCCTCCGGCGCTGAACGCCGGCGGACGCCGCCAACAGCCCCCCTGGTGACCCCCTCCAGCACCCCTCTGGCTTTTCTCTGCGGCTCCCCTCGACGCCGGGATTTGCGAAGTACCCGCGCTGCACCGACTCGGGGCGGATCCCTGGTCTCTGCCCTGCTCCTTTCCAGCTTCTCCCGGGAGAACCTTCCTCCTCCCTACCTATCCTCCGGGCCCCCACGGTCTCTGTTTTCCCCATCTCCTTCTCCCTGTCCCCGCTGACCCCTCTGCGCAGTCCAGCAGCAAACAGCGCCGCGGGGCCCCAGGCGGGGTGGGGGTCCCACCTCGTCTTCTCTTCCCCGCGGCTCCCGTCAGACACTCGGAACCGCAGCGCCGCGGCCGCTCGTGGGAGCACCCGGTAAGGGGAGCCCCGCGCCGCAGCCGCCTCTCCCCCCCACACTCCGAGGTGCCTGTGTTTGGTGCTGTGCGGGCAGCGCCCTGGAGAGAAGGGATTATTCAGCTTGTAAAAGCCACTGATAAAGGCACAAACCCAGCAGGGCACGGCGGACGATGAGGTGCATAAAATATCGGGGCTTAAGACTGGGGGTCCACTATAGCCCCCCACTGCCTGCCCCTGTCCCACAGGCTCTGGATCACCCCCCTCTCTGTTCGACTTTTGCCGCAGCAGCCTGGGGCTGGATCCAGGAATTGTTTCCCAGCCATGCCAGGCGAAGCGGGTTCTGCCCTCCCACCTGGATGTTTTTTTTCTGACGCGGTGAAAATGGCACCGCATTCCAGCTCCAGCTCCTGCTGGTGCGGACTCAGCCGCTGGATCCTGCCATGTCTGCATTAACTGCATGAAAGCTCAGCCGAGCCCCTGAATTTCTTCCCCGGGAGAACTTTACGGGCTGAACAAGATGTCCTTAACCTGCCCTTCGGGAGGCCGGGCACCCTCGCGGCTCACTCTGGGGCTCCCCGCGCCCCCCGCCATCCCTCCGTCTCTCCGCGACTCCTCTCCAATATTTCAATGTCTCTTCTCAGCTACCGGAGGCTGTTCCACGCGAAAGCGGGCTCACCAGTGCCACACACCGAGCAGTACCGCCGCCCCACTCCGCCTTCGGTCCCCTGCACACACGGGAGCCCTCACCGGCGGCGGTGCCGTCCCTGTACCTGTGCCTGTCCCCCGCCCGCCAAGTGACACAGCTCCCGCTGGCACCGAGAGCGGCGGTACGCGGCAGTGCCCGCCGCGGGGTTTGTTGTAAACTCCTCGGGCAGTGTTGGATGTGTGCGGGGACAGAGCCATCCCTGACCGTAACCCGCGTGCTGACGAGGGGCCCCTGACTCCCGGGCGGGTTCAGCCTTGGCTCCTCGGCTCCTCCTGCCATGGTTCCTCTCCGGGAGCAGCCAAACGGGGACACTTCGGGAGCCCTTTGGGAGCTCACCCTGCCCCGACGGGGGAAGGTCCCGGGACCCCCAGGGATGGCTGAGCCCCTCAGCCCCGCGCCAAGCGAGTGGCCGGGCTGGTTCTCTGCAACAACCCCCCCGCTCATCGCAGCCCCTTGTGTGACTGAGCCCCTCGCAGGACGCGGTCCCAGGCACCCCCACTCAGGTTCCCCGCCCCGTGGAACTCCAGCTCTCAGCGGGCTGTGCTGAGCCCCCGGCTGGCCGTTCGTAGCCCATGGCCACGGGGGTGCTGCTGTTCACGGCCCCTGTGTCGCCCCCCAACTCTGCGTCCTGATGTCCCAGCACTCGGGACGTGGCACCAGCGGCCACTCTCAGTCACGGGGACCGTGGGCGGCGAGGGGGGGAGGCACGGGGCAAAGGCAGGAGGAACTAAAGCGAAGTTAAATTCGACAGGCCGAGAGCAGAGAGACAATGCCACTTAGAGAGACTTATTTGTCACATACTCAGGCATGAGATGGAAGGAATTCCTGTGATAATGCTCGTCCCTGCTCAGCCGCTGCTGCTGAACCACAAATTGCTGCTTGCAGCACAAAATATGGAAATGGAATATATCAGATTAGACGCCTTCTTGTTTTGGCTCTGCTCTAGGAGTTAGTAAGTCCGGAGAGTTAAAGCATCTTCAAGGAGCAGAGCATCAAACCCTGAGAAAGTGGGTCTGCTTCAGGTGGTGGAGCTACAAAAAGGAAAAACATCAGGAAATCGGCTACCATGGAGCCAGCGAAAGATTTTTCAAAGCAGAGAGAGAGACACCCAGGGAGGGCTCTTCCCACCTCGGGTTAAAAATGGCTCAGGGTCAGGTTGAGCCCTTAAACTCGAGATAACGCATCGTTCCACCAGCCGCCGGGGAGAGGGGTGGCACCGCTGATGTTTGACCACCGCAGCCTCTTCTCTGCACAACCCAGCATGAATCCCCCTGGTCTGGCTGTTGCTGGTGACTTCATGTGCCAAAAGAACACAGGCGGAAGAAGGACAGTGTCACGGCTGGATCCAGCGCACATTCCTGATGCTGAAATGACAGCCTGGCTTGCACCGCACGGCAAATGGGTGGGTGCAGCAGGGACAACGCTTCAGCCTTCATTTTTCAGCCGTGTGGAAATGCTAACGGGTGAAAATTAACGTTTCCGAGCATATGTGAATATTACCATTTATTCTGTGTTTTGAGATGCTTCGGTGGCTCCTTGATACCGAACAAACTTCCCCTCCCCTAACCTTACATTTGGTATTAATAAGAACCTGACTCTCCATTGTTTTTTTCTTGCAGACAAAATATGAAGTATTTCTTCCCGAGCAGCTCCCCGAACTTGAGGAGCCCGTTCCCCTCAGTGGAAAGGGGCATCCACCTCCGGGGTGCAGCAGCAGATGGGGCGGCACCAGGTCAGGGACCCAGAAATTCAGAGGGGAACACCCCTAACCCTCATCTTCTGAAACACCATGCCCAGTCTATCACAAAGGGCATTTTCAAGGGGTAGGGACCGCTCTCCCCAACGCCGGGGCCGAGGGCTGCCCGCCCCTCTGCCGCTCCCCGCGTTCCCCGGTGCGGTTTGCCGCCCCTTTCCCAGAGTGCCGCCCGGGGATGAGCCCTTCCCACATGGCACAGCCCACGCCCGCAGCCCGGCGTGGCCATTTTAACCCGCACTCGCCCCCGCCGCTGCCGCAGCCCCGCTCGCCGCCCCCGCCGCTTCCTCGCTGTCTCCAGCGGCTGCGGACAGGTCCCGCCCCGGGGCTGCCGTGACGATGCCCGCGCGGCGTGACACGGTTCCGCGGCTCATCCCCAGGAGCAGCCCGGTCCCACCGGCTGCCCCCGGGCTGAGCGCTCTCCCCCCGCCCCCGGAGGCGCCGGCGGGCAGGAAACGCTGAGCCCTCAATTGCTGTTCCCATCTCTGGGAGCTGCACCTGGGCTGCTGAAGCCAAGGGATAACGTGTGACATTTGAGTCATGCTGATTTTCATACCCTTGTGTTTCATAAATGAAGTGACACCTTCTCCTGCTGGGCATCACGGGAGGGGGCAAACCCGGGATCCCTGAGCCCTTTCCTGGGGCAGGTTGTGCCCTCTGTGGCTCATTTCACAGCCATTCCCAAACACCCCCATCCCTTGTCCTGTACCTCCCAGACTCATCCCTACTGAGGACCAAGACAAAGCACCCAGTGGCTTCCCAATTCTCAAACCAGAACACGAAAAATTCCCAACCAGAATTCTTTGTTCAGCAGTCTTCATATCGAATTTTTTAACATGTTTGTTAAAGCTTCCATCAGCTCAGACCCTCCATCCAGGCTTCTGTTAATGCATCTTCTAATAATATCCAGGTCTTCACCCTGGCTGCTACAGCACAACAGCAACACCTCTGAAAGGTTTAGGATATCCCCGTTCTCACCTCCAACTAAGACCTTCTGACTGAAGCACTTCTATACTGTGGGAACTCTGTCCCCATTCAGGCCATGGCAACGCATAAACTCCCTGGAAAATGGGAGTGTGGCCATGCCCCACTTCTCAGGAGCTTCCTGGGACAGAGCCTGCATCACTGGCGAAACTCAGCCTCGGTGACTTGGCCGGGTCAGTTCCTGTCCCCTCACCTGGTGCCAGCTCCGTTTCTTGTGAAAGGCTGCTGCTGTTTGACAGGTCTCTTGGAGGGTTTGGTGACCATGGAGGGTTTGGAAATCCTGGAGGGTTTGGCAGTCAGTGATCAAATTTCCTTCTCTCCCCACCCTGGAAGCCTAGGGCCTGCTGCCAGCAGGGTCGCCCAGGGACGGCACAGCCCAGCGTGCCCCAGTCCCAGCTCCTGGGATCCAGGGTGCTTTCTGCTGTGTGGCACAGCATGTTTTATATGCCTGCTCCTGCGATAAAAATAAATCATCATGTTTGCAGTTTGCTTTAAACTACATCAAGGTGTCAGCTGAACTGACGGCTCCTCTGAGAAACGACCTCAGGAGGTGCTGGCAAATGGCTCTCGGGTGAGCCTGGGATCTTGCCCTGCAGTGGGAGGCACCAGCGGCTCCCAGCCTGTGGGGAGGAGACCCCGGCCACCCTCAGACCTGCCAGGGCCTGGCCCAAACTTTCATCATTACAGAGATCCTCCTTTCTCTCCCGTTTGCACCCAAAGGTCTGTCATGCTGTGACACCCCTTCAGCCTCCTCGGGACTCCGCAGGCTGGCACAGGTCCAGGGATGGCTCCCATGAGCAGCTGCACCACCATTCCCTCTTCCCTTCCCGATCTCCATTCCAACCCACCACCAGCCTCTTCTCCTTCCCTGGCATGCTGCACACACCTGACCACAGCCACCTCAGCCCCTCTCTCAAATCCCCCATCTTGTCCCCCTCTCCTGTCACTCCCTGCAGCAACCAAGGGGGTCCCTACTTGGGAGTGCAGTGAGGGGGCCCTGGGAGCTCAGTCCTCATCTCCATCCAACCTCTTTCTCACACAGCAGCTCTTCCCTGCTGCCGCCTGAGGCTGGGCCATGCCACAGACCATGGCTAGGTCAGACACTGCTGCCCTGGCCACCTCCTGAATGTGTGAATCGCTTCAATTTGCCGGCCATGGGATCCTCCCCAGCTCAGGGTGCAGGCACGAGCTTTCCCAGGCACAGGGGATCGTCAAGAGCCACTCCATGAGACTCTGGAAGCACCTGGAGATGGTCTGGGCTGTGCTGGCTCTGTGCAGCTGCCTTCCTCTTCTGGTGCAAACATAAACAGAGCTGTGTCCTTGTGGCTGTCTCTGGCAGATCTCACATGATTCTGAGTTGAGTCCAAATGATCTTATCTATGGAGACACTGAGGATTTCCTACTACCAGGCTTTTTTGGCTCTGCTTAAACCAGAGGCAGCCCTGTGGGGTGGGGGAGATGAGGGAGTTCAGGGCTGGGGCTGAAGTGGGGAAGCCCCCTCTCCCTCCCCTTGCCAGTTGTCCCAGTTCGGTGAGAGGGCTGCACCTCCCACAGCCGCTCTCCCACACAGAGGGACAACAACCCCACCAAAACCCAGTAAACCCCCTCAGTGGCTGCTGGATCAGCCGAATAGATCCAGTTTTAGGTAAAATGGTTTATAGCAGCTGACACATGTATGGCTGTGCTCAAGGGGACAGGCCTAGAAAAACATAACCCAAGCAGTGGCCTTCCCTCCCAAAACGTGGCCATGAACTCTTTAACTTGTTGCTGACTTCTCTGATGGGGGATGGCTGCTGAGATCACCACATTCAGCAAAGTCACACCGTCACCTCCTGACACTACATGGCAAAACGAGAGAAGAATGGGAAAATAAAGGAAAAATCTCACAAAATGAACACAATGGAAGCTTGGAGGAGCTGCCCCCACCCATGTACGAGCAAAAGCACTGAGTGCCCCAACTGCCAGGGAAATCTTCCATTTACCGCTGCATACACCCACCTCCACCTTCTGCCCTTCTTGAGGAGAAGCTCCTCTCCCATTCCCAGTTTCGATCCGAAGTCTGGACCCATTCTCAGACTGGACCTCCCAGTTCCCACAAGACTGTTTCTTAGTCTGATTAAAACACGTCAGCTCTATGTTTTGTATTTATTGAACATCCTTCTTCGTGACAGCCTCCTCACACCATGGAGGGAGCCCTTCCACGCAGCCCTGGGGCCCACATTACCCCTGTGCCATGGTTGTTGCCTGGGGATGGTGTTTCCATCACTTTCTGTGGAGCAGGGATAGCATTGACACCTCCTGAAACCACATAGGACCACAGCAGCTGCTGGTGATGGAGCTGGATCCCAGCCCAGTGCTGGTGCTGACACTGGTACCACCACGGGGAGGGGAGAACCTGAAAGGATCAGCACAGAGCTGCAGCCCCTCCTCTGTGCACGGCCATGGATCCATCAGGCCCTTTCAGAAGGGCTCAAAGACGAACACAAATTCTCCTTTTACATCAGCAAATGTTTGTCTGGAATAAATCCAAACCAAGCAGAGGTTAACACATTCCTGGGAAATACATTAAATGTAGCGCGCACCAGTCTTCCTAATGGAGCGTGGTGACGCTCCATCTCACCCTGGATCACTCTGATAACCATTGGAAGTCACCGTGGACTCCACATTAATTTGCTCAGTAACAGGCATTTAGGTTTGATGCATTTACTAGGGAAAGAGAGTGGCAGGAATAAGTAATTCATATCCAAACACTTCATCTCTCCCAGCCAACCGGCCCAGCAAGGGAAGGGCGCAGCTTTTAAACCAGTAACTACTTATCACACCTTTCACAGCACAGGAAGCTGCTGGAGTTGTGATAAACATGATCAAACTATTAAAGTAAGAAATATCTGGCCATGTGGTTTCCGGGAAATGGTGCCTCAAACCAACCGCGGCTGCTGCCGGCACGGACGGTGCTTCAGGGCCTTCTGCAGCCCTGGGGGTGGTGGGTGCAGGGAGGCAACTCACAAACACATGCTCAGAGGGACAGTGTTTCCTTAAAAACCAGCAACACAACACCCTCCATTTTCAGAAATGTTAATGAGCTGAGCTAACTGCAAACCTGCAGCAGTTATTAATTGCCCAGAGCTTTGCACACCTACAGCCCAGGGAAGGGAGATGCCGAGACAGCTCGCGGCAGCGGCGATGCCCAGGCTCTGGCCGGGAGCCTGCAAGCCCACATGCAGGTCAAAGACACAACCTGCTGTTTGTGAGAAACCCCGCTGGTTTCATCCACCTTTGTCTGGCTAAAGAGCAAGTTGTGCCCTGGCAGCCGCCCTGCCCCGGAGCCGTGGCCCGGCCCCGCTCCTGCACTGGCTCCCGTAGCTGTCTGTTGAGCTGCACTTCCCCTTTCATAAATCACATTTTGCATTCTGAGCATGCGTCTCCTCTTCCATGCCATTTTTGTTTTCAGATAACCATTAGCTTAATTAATCAAGGGAAATGCATCATTTCTGATCGTATGTTCTGATAGTGAAGCCTGGGGTGGCAGGGAAACACTTCCCCACCAACCTATCCCCGGGCACCCCGGCACAGAATGGGGTTCACCAGCACCTGCCCTGACACCGCTTCTCCAGCACCCTCAGCACGTCACCCACAGAGCTCTGGTGACACACAGCGTTGATTAAAACCCTCTTAAAATTCAGCACAGCTACCAGGCAAATGCTGATTTTAATCAGAGTTCACCATTTCCACTTGGGTGGAAATACCTTGGGTGCACAAACCACCAGCTTTGGGGTCTCTGCACAGGCAGGTGAACACCCCAGCACTGAACATCTCCCAGGTGTCCTTTGGCTTTGGAGCATCAACCAAAACTGGGGCAGCACCGAGCTGTCAGCACTGACCCTGCCCGTGGAGCCACCTCCCAGCAGCCATTCCCACCACAACCTGAACTACACCGGAGCAAAACCTACATCTGCAACAATGGTGTCTGTCAGGCGATTGTCCCACTTGGGTACAAACCTCTTCGGCTGTTCCAGCTGGGAAAACGACATCCACACACACTGTGCTTACTTTTTTGCCAGTTTAATCCAAACTGCATTGGAAAAGCACTGCAGCTCTGGCATAACTGCTGTAGGCAAGACCTGGGTTGAATGGCACATGCAGGGGCTCCCACTGCAACCCACACTTGACTGGATGCTGTCCCACCTTCCCATGACTCTCAGATTTACAAACGAACGATCAGCAAGATGAGTTTGGAATTTATGTAAATGAAATGACATCCGGGAAGCCCTGGTGGCCCAGGAGTGGGCAACACAAGATGGGGGATTATTTGTGCTGTGGGAATAGCCTGGACAGAGGGACACTGTGACAGCAGGACGTGGGGTTGTCCCTCACCCCATGGCTCAGGCATCACTGCACGGTCCACCTTACCCAAAACAATTCAATTTGCTTCTCACAAGCTCATGGCTCTGGTCCACACACATCAACGTGCCATCAACAATATTTCAACCAAGATGGAGACATCGACTTTAACCAAAAGCCCAAGAGGAGACAGGCTGGCACCAGAGCCAGTTCTGCCAGCACCAGGTTTGGAGGGTGGCACTGCCTGGGCACTCAGCTGTTTGGGGAGGTGACGGGGTCGCTGGGAGTGACAGAGACTGAGCACCGTATCTCGGCCACCACGCTGTAAGCCCTCTTGCAAAGAATTAGCCCTGCATTGTATCTCCAGTAGACTCCAGCAATTATTAATCTTGTTCAGAGGTAGCTGCAGCTTTCTTGGTGGAATTTGGACCATCTTCCTTCCTGGAGACATTCAACTTCTTATCTAACTGTGACCCTCCCCAGCACTGGGATGACAGTGCTGGGATGGCAACCATCACCCGTCACCGCGCCACCGTCCCAGCCTGCGCTTCCACAGCTTTCTCAGGTTCCCATCCCAGACCTCCCCGAGCCGGCTCTGGAGGAGGCCAGCCCTGCCTCAGCACTGTGGGAGGGGAGCACCGCACGCCCGGCTCCTGTGGCCTCGCTGCCCACCCACGACACAGGGTGCCCTCAGCATTTGGGCACAACACTCCTGGGGTGAAAACTGAATTATATTTAAAGCGCTGCACCTCGGAGCAAATTTTTTAACCTGCAGGTACTGGCTCTGGGGCGGCCGAGCTGCAGCCTGCCCACACAGGGACCTGCTATCCGTAATGCTGTAACAAATGCACTCCAAATCCCGGTAGTTTTTGTAAAGGTTTATAGTCCTTTGCCATGATTGCATGATACATTTCTTCCCCTGTGACACAGCCCTCAGACCAGGATGCGCCGCTGGCAGCTCGCAGCAGCTGGGCTTTGCACTCTGATCTACACTAGCTGCAGAACATCAAATGCACTTTCAACATCTCCATTTAATATTTACATTCAAGCAATTAATAATCGGAAGCTTATAGTTTAGACATTTCTAATAGCAGCAATTTCTATAATAGCTCGTTTAGCTTTAGATAACAATTTTTTTTTTTTGCACATAGAAACACCACATGTGTACAGTATCAAAAAATATATACGGGATGGTCCTGTGGGTCGTGGGGAGGGCAAGGGACCAAGACTAACAAATGCTCAATGGTTAAAAAGGAGAACAGAAAATAGTCATTTGATATAGTTTATAAGGTGATCTAGGGACTCCATAAATCTAGGCTTTATATTTCATTATATAAATACCTACAAATAAATATATTAGCGTGGCCAGGGAGCGACCAGCTTTCAGCTCAAACAATACATTTCAATAACACCACGTACAAACGGGAGCAAGAATCACTTGACAAGTTAGCACTGTTAAAATATAATACTATAACTCTGAGTAACTGGCGGGTCCCATCCTTGTGCGTCCCACTGCCTGCAGGTCCTGGAGCAGCCCCCAGCTGCGGGGCGGGAGCAGCGGTGAGGTCACCCCACGTGGCAGGGATGGCCACCGTGCCTGGCCCTGTCCCGGCGTCCCCTCGGTGGAGACGGCGGGCTCGGCCGCCGTGGCGCGGGCAGGGGCGCGTGGGCTCCGGGGAAGGGGCCTTGGAGGTACCTTGGAGGGAGGCTGTGGGGCCGGCAGCCCCGGGATGGGCAGGCAGCTCCCACGGGGAGCGGCTGCCATCCCACCTCACACCGTCACGTACTCCTTGAAGGTCACAGTCAGGCAGTTTGCGGTCACATCTGTGATAATTATATTCCCAAAGAAGGGCTTGAATTCCTGCAGGGATTCGGCCTCCTCCTCTTCCTCCTCCTCTGCGACCTCCTGGGGCTGCAGAGGCTCCGGGGCCGGTTCCTCAGCCGGTGCTGGTGGCGGCAGCTCCGGCTTCACCTGTGCCAGAGCCAGCTCACCCTCCGGCCGCGGCTTCACGCAGCGCAAGTCTATGGGCTCGTCCAGGTCTGAATCCAGCAGGATGACCTCCGGCTGGGCGGGCGGCTCCGGCCGCTCGGGGGCCGGGGGGCTGAGGCAGGTGGGGGCACTGATGCTGCGGGAGGTCAGGCGCTTCTTGCCTGGCTCCCGCTCCACGTGCGGTTCCGACAGGCAGCGCTTGCGCGAGCTGGCACTGGACAGGTTCAGTCCCATGGAGGAAGGGCTGTGCTCGCACACGGGACTCAGGGACCAGGGCACAAGGTCCGGCTTGGTAGTGAGCTGCAAGGGCTGCTCCGCTGGAGGAAGGGGCAGCTCCTTGGCCAAGGGAGTCTTTTGGGGACCTTCCTCCAGCTCTGCAGGGGGCTGCCGGCTCTCGCCCTCTGCTTTACTCAGGGCATTGCTGCCCACCACCCTCTCCTCCCCTGGCTTCCTCCAAGCCTCTACCTTCTCCTCCCCACCCTTCTTAGGAGTCCTCTCCTCCGCAGCCCGCTTCCGGGGAGGCTCCCCAGACTTGATCTTCACCGCCTGCATGCCGTTCTCCATGTACTTGCTCATCACAATCACAATGCGCCCATTCTTGTTTTTGTTCTTGACGATCTTCATCTTTCCCCCAAGGCCATTGCTGGTCACCCTGTCCCGTGGGGGCGGCCCGGTACCAGTGGTCAGGTTCTTCTCAGCTCCATTTTTACTCTCTACTGTGAGATTCTTGACTGGGCCCAGCAAGTTTTTGGCTGGGCCATGAGCCCACTTGTCTGGGTGGGCAACCAAGGGGGTCTTATTATTGTCCAAGCAGGCCTGGCCCTGCGGCTCTTTGCTGCTGGGCTGGTAATGGGGCTCATACATCTTGGGGTCGGGCTGGTAGTGGTGGTGCTTCTTGCTGTTCAGCTGGTAGTAATACTTCCCCTTGCTGTGGGACTGGTGCTTCATGCTGCTTTCCTTGCCATTGGGCTGGTACTGGTGGTGCTTCTTGCTGTTGAGTTCATACTGGTGCTGCTGGCTCTTGCCAGAGGAGCCGAGGTCCAGCTTGGGCCTGGTGTCCACGGCCGGGTCCTGCAGCCCCGTGAGGATGTTTGAGCGGCGGGCGAAAGATGGAAGCTGCAATGCAAAACCAAAAAGCTGCAGTCAAACAGGGCCGGAGGACCAGGTGTCAGAGAACCAGGTGCCAGAGCTCTGGCAGGTACCGAAGGCTCCGGCGGAACCCCCGTCCCTCCAGCAGCTCTCCTTACAGGATGCTGCATCCTGGGGCACCACGTCCTCTCACAGGCGGCCCCAGCCCACTCCAACTTAGAGGCTGTGCATTACTCCAGATTAATGAAGCAATGAAAAGAAGAAAAGCCCCCTTCAATCAGATGTCTGGGAAAGGGGGCCGAGCGGGACTGCCGCTGCCGAGCCCGCGAGCAGCCTGCTAATGCCAGCCGGGCACGGGCACAGCGGGCCTGCTCGGCGGCCCAGAGGGGAGGGAAGGGGGGCTGGGGCACCCGCCGGGCTCAGCGCTGGGGGTCCCCGGGGCGTTGCGAGGCGCCCGGGCTCTGCGCGCAGGCTCCTCAGCATGACGCAACCCGCTGCAAGCAGCTCCCCGGGGACGGCCCGCGTTAAAGAGCGCGGGGTGTGGGGCTGTTACCTGCACGACCGGCGGCTTGGGCTTCGGCCCCCGCTTGCGGTATCCCATCAGCTGCTCCTGCCGCTCCCTGCGGGAACACAGTGTCACGCTGAGCCCGAGGGCAGCACGCGGACCCCCGGCGCCACCCCCCAGGCACGGCAGCTCCGGCGGTGGCAGTGACCCTGCGCGAGCGCAGGGAGGGGACAGCGGGAGGGGACCGGGGCCCGCAGGTGCCGAGCTGCGGGCCGGGGGCACGGGCATCCTGTGGAAGCAGCAGGCGCTTTCCCCGCTGTTGACTCCCCGCTGCGGAGAGGGGCTGAAGTTCACAGTTTGCGCCAAAACACTCCAGGAAATAAATGTGCGGAAAGAGAAAAAAAAAAGAAATTAAAAAGACTTTAA
>WAAG01071060.1:317-12770 GCA_013390105.1 Tichodroma muraria | reverse complement strand
CGCGCCGTGACCTTGGGCAGCGCCGAGGCGCGGCCGGGCCGGGGGCAGCCCGCGCCCGCTGATGCTCGGTGTCGCTCCGGGGTTCGCAGCGCTGCACCGCCCGGGATGCCGGCGCCGAGGGGCACCGCTGCGCCTGCTTACCTGAGCGAAATCCGACAGTCTGGCAGTGGTAAATTCTCTTCTTGAAGTGTCAGCTTGAGACCAAATTCAGATTCCTTTTATATAACGAGTTTTCTGTTAACCGCCCACCACAGTCCGTTTCTTTCTTTCTTTTTTTTTTTTTCTTTTTTTCCTGAAAGTACGCAGTGCATTCTAGCATCTTTCAAAACGGCTACCTGGAAAAGTAAGGAATAACCTTACTTTTTGTTTTAATAACCTGCAGGAAATTACGAGTTGTTATCAAATTATTAGTATTAGCTTTTTCAAACGTGAGCAAAACTGTTATTTCTCTTAATGTTTTTTTTTAAAAAAAAAAGCAAAACCATGGATGCACATGTTTGTACATGTTTAGAATCTGGGCAATTGACAGAATGTAATTCCCCAGGTTATTTGAGTGACCAGTATAAGATAAATTAGGCACTAGTGTTGGAACTGACTCATCTTGTGCCCACTTGCATGTCTGTAGGACTAGAGCCATAAATAATTGTGCCAAGTCCCCACCACTGCAAAGCTGTCTACCATGAGCTTTATCGAGATAAAAACTGCTGGTACTTGCTAGCTTTCAGTGTTGTTCAGGGGTTAGGAAGGTGGTGGCCCCTAACTTCAGATCCTGCTGGGTTCCGGTTTGATGTTCTTGCAAAGGAAGAACATGCTGCTGACAGCAGTCCTTCGTACGCGCTGCGTTTTGTGCGCAGGTGTTCCTGTGCAAGGAATGAGAAACTGCACATTGTGTGCCGATGTTCCTGTGCAAAATCACCGGTTTGGTAGTGTGTGATGCACTAAGCTACACAGAAGCAACATTTTTATTGTTAAAAGATTCTTCTGTAGCCTACAGCATTGTGCATGTATCTCTTAAAAGAAGTTTTGAAATGTTTCTTTCGGTTTTATGTTCCATCAAGCATAGCAAGTATAATAAAGCCACACTAAAGCATTCATGCTCCCCTTAAGCCTGTCTTTTGCAGAACATAAGGTAGTACTTTGTTTTTGCAAAACATAAGATAGTATTTTGTTTTTGCAAAACATAAGGTAGTATCGCCTTAGTCAGCTTTGTGCAAAGGCTGGAAAAATAACAGTCTACCTGCTCCTGTCTAAAAGCAGAGGTGAAAAAATCAGTATGATAATTAGATATCCCCTTTCTGACTCGTCTTCATCTAACTCATGCTGTTTGGATGTTAGGTGGCTGCAAGGGCTAATGTGCAGCTGTTATCAATAAGCAAGTAATTAGCTTTTTTTTTTTCTGTTGTACTGCAGGGAATAGTGATATCAAGTGCTTTCCAAAATAAATACAGCCTCAGAATAGATCCCCCCCCTTTTTAACAATGCCATCAGAGAGATGTGTTACAGAGTGTGCTGCTGCTGTTGTTAGTACATGGCTCTGTCTCCAGTTTACTTCAGACTTCCCCGCTGAGGAAAGGCTTTTGAAACAGAACCTTGGGTGCTGTGGGAATTGAGGCAGTACATAGTGTACGTGGCTTCTTGAAGGCCCTGGGAATTGGATCAACGTCTTACAGTTTTGATCCTGTGTAGAAAATAATTGCTGAAACACTGGAATAGATTTAAGATATGCAAAGTCTTAGGAAATGGGTAAGAGTACTTTTATTTATTATTGGTAATTAACCATGTTTATAAAGAGAAAAATTTTTAGAAATTTTCCTAAAAAAATATCCCCCTGTTGGTAGGGGTATTTTTAGTTAATAATTGGTTGTCCTTATTTACAAAAGACTTGACAAAACAACTGCAGTAACAGACTATTTTTAATTTGACTCTGTCTTTCTAGCTAGACTGATATTTGTGTGCTTCTTCAATGACCTGGAAAGGTTTCAGAAAGGACTCCTAAATAATTAAACAGAAAACATTATAAGACAAGTCTTTGTATTCTAGAAACACATCTAAACAGTGAAGAGTTACAAGAGAAACTTAAGTGTATTTTTCAGAGAAAGAACTGAGAAATCTAGGAAAAGGGCTAGTGGTGAAAGCAGTCTGCTGTGCGGGAGCTGACCTGACTACATGGCAGTTCCTTCTGTAAAAACGTTTTACAGTGATAGGATGGGTTATGGCTAGGGCTTAAAGGGATCACTTCACAAGGATCCATCCTCACACCACTACCGACTTCAAACAGCCTCACTTCTCTCTGACTGGAAATTTGTTGAGGTGAAGTCCTGTGTGCTGCTCAGCCAGTGGGAGGGCATATGACCGCTGCTGTTGTACCTTAGCTGCTCCTTCAGGCTTTGTCTGGCTTAATGTTGTTAATTGGCTAGGCAGTGTGTATCTCCTTGTTTGATAAGGATAATGAGGAATGAGTTCTACTGTGTGTGGGATCAAAATAATGCTTGTGGTTATACTTTGGCTTTGTATAAACTGAGATTAGAAATCTGCGCTTCTGCGGAGCCATCTGTGCCTTTTTGTTATCCTTCTGTAGACTTGCTAGGAGAAAGTGGACTTCTAAAAAATCTTCTGTTAGAAGAGCTGTGCTGAAGAGTAAAATTGTGTTGATTGGATAAAACATATGTTTTGGTCTCGATTTTGCCAGTTTCGTAGCTCTTAAAGTAAAACATCAAAAGCGATTATTTTTGAAGAGACTGTTCTGACAACAGTTCACTGTTTCATTGTAGTTTTCTCCCATCTGTCCTTCTTAATTAGAACTTACAGCAGCACTGAAACTGAAGGACAGCTTTTGAATTCCTTTGTTCAGTACTTCGGTGACAGCCTGGGGAGGAAGATTAAAAGAATGCCTTTAATTGAAGAAACTGTTCTGCCTGGGGACTCCCTTCTTACTCTGCCTGTAGTAATAATAGGTGAGTTTTTTCACTTTTTTAAAATTCACTCTCACTGCCTTTATAGACCTGCTGCATGAAATAATTTATCATTAAATAACTAATGCTTAGGACCCTTACAGTGAAAATGTTTATTAGAGTAATGCAGTTCTTATAATTAACAACAGTAGCATGATACCATATGATAAATATGATATGATATATTATATTATATTGTATTGTATTATATTACTTGCTGGAATATATTTGAATTGAAATTGTACTTTGAAAAAATGAGCTGCGTTATTTGGCAGCAGATTTGGGAGTATTAACAGAAAAACCGTATTGATTCTAGTGTTGATAACGTAGGGTTTGATTGATGTGATATGTCTATTTCTGTATGCATGCAGGTTGTCGATGGTACACCAGTAGAAATCTTTGGGGTCATGTGGAAGAGTGAAAAGCATAATGTAGAGTGTGTGTTCTATGTTGGCTAGGTGCTAACCTCTCATTAATTACCTTTTTCTCTGTTGCATCCATCACTAATGTCTAAATATTCTCCTATCTTTTCCAAAATGAGCCCAACCCAATTTGGCTAGTTTAAAATAATAAATTGTAGTCTTGATTGAACACGTAAGGGCTTGTACTTGTAAAATGACAGGAAAACAGAGGGAGGAGGCTACATAAGTACACAACTTACTTGAATGTGCCAGCATAATGTGTATTGGGCCAAGGTTTTTCAACAACAGCTGGTTGCCAGCTCATTATTGCCATGACTTCATAAAGGGATAAAGAAAAGATTTGAAGTGAAGAAGGTTTTCAATAATCTAGTCCAGAGCTGTTGAGACTAGGGCAAGTACCTACCTGCAAACAAGCAGAGATTTTGGAGATTGATGTTGCAACATAATTGTATTCACTGTGTCTCCACAACTTGGAAAGACTGGTGTTTGTACAGTGCCTGTTCTCAAAGCTCTCTTGAACATAGTTTAAAACAGCAGACTTTCGTGCATGTGACAGACGTGAATCACTTGATGAGTTCTGGATTTCAGTGAGAGAAGGATGTCCTGGCATTTTGTCAGCCTGGTATAGGTTTGTCGTATGGTTTATGACTCAGTTTCCACTGTTTAATTTTGCAAATATGCGTTATGCAAATACCTGTGTTCAATACTTACTTTGTCTAGAGGACCTTTCTCACCGGTGCCCAGTACAGCGGAAGAATGACCTCCCTGCTCCTGCTGGCCACGCTATTCCTGATACAGGCCAGGATGCCGTTGGCCCTCTTGGCCACCAGGGCACACTGCTGGACTTCACCTCAACAAATTTCCAGTCAGAGAGAAGTGAGGCTGTTTGAAGTCGGTAGTGGTGTGAGGATGGATCCTTGTGAAGTGATCCCTTTAAGCCCTAGACATAACCCATCCATCCCATCCTCAGTAGTCTCCTTGTCCCTTGCCAGTTTTTGTTTGGGCAACATTTGTTACCCATTTAATTCTTTTAGCTTTATCCAGTAGGAAACGACTTTTAGCATGGTCCTTGGCTGTGGCACACATTTTCCTCTTTCCTTTGTGGACAAGCTTTGTTTATACCCCAGCAGGAAAATAAAGCTAGCTGTGCAATTTTAAAAAGATAAAAATTTTTTTACTGCATGCAAATTATAATTCTAAAAACAGTTACGAATTTATTCAACCATGAAAACGCTTGTAGTTACATGGAAATACCAGTAGTTCACAAACTACCAGTATGATTAAAGTGTTTTCATAATTTCGTTTGATTTTGTTGTGGATAGATTCTCTGTATTGCTACAGTTCTCTCTTACATCTATCTCATGGCAAATGAGTGACAGGAGGGGCTTGCATCTTTTTTAAGCTTTAACTTCCCTGACTGAAGCATATTCAGCTATCTTATGTTGATATGTTTGTGGGAGGACAGAACAGTGTGAGAGCAAGGAAGAACTTTTTGACTGTCTTTAGATCCTTTAGATGATTTTCTTGTAGCCTAAGGCTATGACCAGTCTATGTGCACAGCATTGTAATAAAGTATGGGATATTTGCCAATGGGGACCAGGTATAGTGAAAGAGGAAGAAAGGTCCAATGTATGAAGAGACCAGGATTGAACAGGGCCTCAGTGAAATAATGGGGGATTTAGGACTGAGGAATCAGAAAAGGGAGAAGAGACAGGCATTGGAGAAGTGGGATTGTTAAGAGGTGATGAAAATAGTGTGTGGGAAGGTGATGGGGAAAAGTAAACGACCTGTGAACTCTTGACATCAAGAGATGAAATGGTTAGAAGAGCAAAATCCAACAATGCCTGCTGTATTCAAGCATGAATAAATTAGTAACTTAAACCCAGAATTTGCATAGTGTGTGCTAAATACCATGTGTGCAAAAAAAAGTACTGACAAGTGGTTCATTAGGAGAACACTTGTGCTTTTCATTCAGTTAGTGAGTAAGAGGAGCTATAGAAATAACAGTACATAGCCACATATTTAAATTCTGTATCATAGCACATACTTTAATGATTTAGCTTTGCGTAACTTTTATGTCTGACTTTGCAAGATGAATGTTACTTCTGTATTTGCATGTGATAAATATGGTCCCCTACTTTGTTTAATATTTGTCAAATAAATAAAAATGTTTACCTTTTGGTAATGTTTGAGTCCTATCTATTCTCAGACCTTTAATAACATTTTAAAAATAAGTGTCTATTAAAATTGCAGCAACGCACATATACAAATTGAAAATGCTACAAAGCTGGCAAAAGTGTTTGACTTGATACACTTCCTGAACAATGAATGTGGTCTTACATGAGTTTCTTGTACTTTACCACTTACCTACAGGAGGTCTGTGTTCACTTAGCTTTTATGTTGCTGTTTTGCTGTGTCTGTAACTTCTCAACTGACTTTCAGTCTTAAGCTTTCTGCTTGTTTCTTTCTTCCTTTTATTTTATGGACAGACCTGAAGAGCATATAATCCATATTGTCTTTCTGCTCTGTGTTGTACAGTGCCTGTGGGAAATGCAAAGTTGTAAGATGGGAGTAATCAGCTATCACAGTGACTGGCAGGCAGGACATTATCTTTCAGGCCATTTTCACATGAAAATAGTGAATTTGACATACTAAATTAGGGAACTTCTTTGTATGCATTTTGCTTCCTGGTGTAACAGTCACACATTTGTTTCTCTCTAACTGAAAAAAAATTTTGCTCTGTTTATTTGGAGGATGGTTCTATAAAAAGCTCTATTTTACTGCAAAATTTATAAGCTTCTTTGAATCAAGACAGTCTGGCATTACACTACTTCATTATTATTTTGCTGCTGTATATTTAGTGATTAACAAACTGTAGATTATAAACATTTTTACTAAAGCAATAAATTATTTCTTTAATAGGAAACGGACCTTCAGGAATTTGCCTTTCTTACCTGCTCTCTGGATACAGGCCATATTTGTCTCCTGAAGCTATACACCCAAACCCCATCCTACACACAAAATTAGAAGAAGCTCGACATCTTTCCATTGTTGATCAAGTAAGCTTTGGTTGCCATCTTGTCTAGCTCTTTTGCTACTGCAAGCATTAGTGCATTAATAAGTTACTTTTTTATTCTGTTAATTTAAATAGAATCAACTCATGACCGTTAGATCCAAATCGGGGCCATGTAGCATTGTTTGTGGTTCTTGAAGGCTTTTAGTTTGTGGTGTTTTTTGGTTTTGCAGTCTGCTCTTTGTTGTATTCTTACTACTTGCCAGGAGTGTCTAAAGCATCACTCAGTCAGTGGCTGATGCAGGAATTCCAGTTGTCATGTCCTGGGATATTTGGGCACTATCACCAAGGAACACATTCTACTAACATACATAAAGTACACGTAGTTCAAGTTAAAATATTCTCAAATACCACAATTCTTACTAAGATTTCATTTTTTATATTGGGGACATACATCCTTGTCGTGGTTTCAGTTTGAACCAGACAGAAGACTATTAATTTGGGTTGCCAATTTTAAAAAAAGGAAATTCTGTAATCAAGAGCAAAGCAGGCTTAAACTTGAAAAGGACAGACTTTATTAACTAACACAAAAAAAGAAAGAAGAAGAAAAAAACCAAACTCTAAGAATTAGAATGAAACCCTTCAAACATTCTTCCTCTATTACCAAAATTTCTCCCATTCTCATTAACAACATACAGAAATTACATTTAGAAACTTTCAGTCAGTTTTTTCAATTCTAGAATAGTCTTTCTTCAATTCTTCTAGGGATTGGAGCATCTCTTACTCACTATGGAACTAAAAACTAAAAGAAAACAAGACAAAACAAACTTTCCATGATAACAGCCGCCCGGAAACATTTGTATCATGAAATTCCTCCCATGTTCACAGCTCTTTAATAGCTGTACTTCTGGGCCATAATCGATTCATGGGGTTTTTTTTTTAAAGACAAAACTGTTAAACAACAAAGGTTCTCTTTTTTATCTTCTTCTCTAGGACAAATTTTCATTTCTCTGTTTAAACTTCTCAACAATCACAGTCACTTTAACACTGGCTTATTCAATACTGCATTCCTTTGCTCAGGTTTACAATTTGAACCATTTATCTCCCCACATTCTTTTATGGTTTAAAGGAAATTGTCTCATTATATTATAGTCCATCACCATAGCTTATAAAAGATTTTAATGTAAAAAATAAAACAACTCCTTATCTACCTTCCACTTAAAGTATCACTTTCAATTTCTGATTGTAAATATCCTTATGTAGTCTCTCGATGTGTCTTCACTCTGTCCTTTCTTTCACTCCAGAGAGGATAGAAGTTTTCTGGTTTCATCTGAATATTTAAAGAGTTCACAAAGGCAGCAGTTATGCCAAAAACAGTCAGGTAATATATTTTAGACCATGCTGGACTATGGAGCTGCAGAACCGTTCCTGGCAGCCGCAGCTGGCTTGATTATTGCGGCTGGAGAGAGAGGGTTAATAGATTCTTCTCTCCACCCCTCGGTCTCGTCAGGGTTAAATCAGTCCAGAGTAAACTCCACTCAGGAAGCCATCCCCGACAGGTCTCAGTGGCATGATCTCTCGTGGCTCCGGGACAGCCCTGAGGAGCTCTCCCAGCGACCATGCTGCTGGAGAAGGAAACTCGAATTCCATCAGCCAGATATCAGCGGCCGTGGATTGGCCCCGCGATCTATTTTCCCTTCCCGGCCGCACCCGGCCCGGCCCGGCCCGACTCCCCCCCAGGCCCTGAGGGCCGCGGGGCAGCGGCCGGCAGCAGTTGTTACCTTTGCTCCAGCCGGAAACCAAGAGAGAGCTGGTTCCTGCGTTTGCACTTAAAAGGTGTATTCGCAAAAGGCGTACCCACGCTTTCATTGGTTTTATCAAGTGTCAGTAATATACATTGGCCAATCACGGCCAAACTACTACAATCCTCTATAAACACAATCCATTTTTCTTTTTGGAACAGTATGCATCCTTCAGTGTTTGTGTTGTATTGACAGTTGCCCTTGTGCTGTAGTTGTTACCCATATATACATCCAATTTTTCTGTCCGATTTGATTAGTTAATTTTCTCCAGCATTTTTCTTTTCACTTTTCCTTTGGTTTGCCATGTTAACACTGTTTTCCACTCACCTCACTGTACTCCTGATGGAGTACTGACAATGTACTGCATCACTGTATTGCCTTTGTGACTAATTTATTTGAAATACAAACATGGATTTATGTTTGTAGGGGGTAAGTAGGCATTTGTTTGGCTTTGGATTTTGGAGGGTGTTTTTGTTTCAGTACTGTGATATTTGCATGTAATGGTTACTCTAGGTCTTAGGGTCTTTTTCTTTTGCAGGAGAGTAAGTTGCCTAAGTTTTGGCTACAGATGTTTAATGTACTTCATCCTCTCCCAACCTCTTGATATTTTGCCTAATTAGGAAGCTAAGCTGTACTGACTTTGTCAGCAAAACTTTGTCTTATGTCCAGTTCTTTCTTCAAACCTCTATTTTCTCTTCAAATATTTGCTATTGCATAATTTTTACAATTATTGCAATTTTTAGAACAAGACAGGTTAATAGATGCTGAAATGTGAACATCTTAAAAAGTTCTAGAAATTTTTCTCAACATTAACTGCTGTGTAAAATAATCCTAGTTTTACTTTTTAAAAATAATCTTTATATTATCTCCATTATTTTAAGATATAATACAGTTAGTGTTGGAACTAGCTAAGAGCTGTCAAAAGAGCCTTTTCTACTTGATGTTTAAAGCTTAATGTTTTTAGATTCCAATTTTGCTTTATCCAAATGGAGCTCCTAGAAATATTAGCAGTCCTTTGTTAAAAGCAGTCTGCTTTCTATAAATATAGATGTTACTAAGTTGCTCTGATATCTATTTGTCCACATACTTCTTTTTGTACAATGACTATCAAATACTGACTTGCCCCAGAATTACTGTTATTAACGTGTAATTTTTAAATGAGTGAGATGTATTATTCAGAATTACAAAGAACTGAATCATAGCAGTTATTTCTGAAAAGTATTTTGATTGAATCTCTACGTTAAACACCTTTACCTAAAATGCAGCTTGAATTAATTGTGTTTTCTGTTGCAGTTCAATTTCTGTACATCAGAATAGCATGATGAACATTAAAAGTTGCATGAACATTTTTCAAAATCTGTCATCCTTCAGGATCTGGAGTACCTGTCAGAAGGCCTGGAAGGACGCTCCTCAAACCCAGTTGCAGTGCTTTTTGATACGTTGCTTCACCCTGATGCTGACTTTGGCTATGACTACCCGCCTGTTCTGCACTGGAAGTTAGAACAACATAATTATATTCCCCACATAGTGCTTGGAAAAGGACCACCTGGTGGGGCTTGGCATGTGAGTAAAAATTTCGTCTTGCTCTTAGAGTAACTTGATAACTCTTGTGTTCTGGGATTTTTTTTACTGCCCTACTCTAGGGCTGTTTCAGATGGTAGTGCCAGGTGCGGTTTCAACTGCTCATTACCAAAGCCCAGGTAAGTGGGGGATATGAGAAAGGAAGGAAGAAGTTGCCCTTTACGTGGGTGTTTGTGACCATGAGTGCTGTCTTCTACTACCAGTTTTTTTGTTAGTTTACATTTAATGAATTATAATGAAGAGTACTTTCTATAACTGTTTTTTTTTTTTCTTGTCTGTATTGTTTCCAGTTGCTTTTATACAAAATCTTAAATCTTGGTGTCTTTATATGATGCTGTTTTCACATTTTTCTTCATCTTTTGTATTTTAAATAACTTGCTTTTAGTTTCCCTTTCACATGCTCTCTCTTCACCTTCTTCTTTATTAGTTCATGTGGTTGCTTATTATCAAAGTGTAACACAGAAATAGTTCTTCATGAAATGTCCTGGTTTTATGTTGTGTTCTGGTATTTTGTTGCTTTAACAGAGTACAATGACAAGGGCTTCACTGGTTTTTAAATTAATTTAAAATGTGTCTGATCATGCATCTTCATGTTTTCTCCATAGTCCATGGAGGGCTCTATGCTAACCATCAGTTTTGGAGACTGGATGGAATTGCCTGGCCTCAGCTTTAAGGAGTGGGCAGCTAGCAAACGCAGGTAAAGATACTGCAGAATCTATTTGGGAATCCTAGTGGCTATAAAAATCCAGATAACTGGAAAATATTCAAACTTCACTGTTCACAGGAGGGGTTCTTGTTTAGTTCATTAAATTGCCTAATGGCACTGGTAATTCTTCTGCTGTGTGTACTCTGATGGAAAAAAAAATGGACAATGGTCAGGCAGAATAATTGCTCATGATGCACCAAAAGCAAACGTACAAGCAGTGGTGTGTTCCAGCAGCATTTCAGAAAAAGGCACTTACTGAAAGCAGGTCTGATCAGCAGTGAGGGAAGGTGGAGGAAGGAATTTCAAATCCACTGAAGGAAGTATCGCAAGTTCCTCTTTCAACACTGATACAGCTGAAGTTGCTGTGCATACCAGCTTTCTTGCAATTCAGGAAGTCGTATATTTCAGTATTTGCTTTTACAGGCAAAGCTGCAGCATCTGAGATCTATGAATTTTAAGAGAATAATTCAGTATATATGTGTTAATTTGTAACAGTGAATTTCTTGAAAAAAACTTGAGAAGAAAAGTTACACTTGTGCAGGCTCACTGGTTTTATTTCAGTTCATAAAGATTTGTGTCAGATGAACCTAGGAACACTCTACATGAGCTTTTGACTGTATTCTAGCAAAATTAAAGGAAGTTGGTTTCATACCATGTATGGGAAAAGAAGAAGTAGAGTTACTTGAGCATATGTCTTTAAGGGCAGTCTGTTAGTCATTTCAGGACAATCCTTGAAGTGAGGAAACAGTAGCTTTGTTCTTTAATCCTTTTCTTAGATAACCACAGCAATCTTACCTCCTTATTAACTGAAATCCCATAAACTGCTTATTATCTGAAGCAATGTATTATAGTTTTCAACAGTGCTAAAACCAAAAATGCTGACTTGTTATACTACAATTAAACAAGCTTATTTAAAAGGATTGATGATAATGTAAAATTCTAGTTATGTAGAATAGTTTCTTAAGTTTCCTTGTGAGAGGTGTCACACTGTCACATTATTCTCTTCCAATAAATATCTCATGAGGATTTTCAGAGTAGTAACCTGAGCATTTAAAAGAACATATGTTATTATCTTGTTAGTCTAAGAAAATGAGTAGCCTGATTACTTGTAAATATGATTTTAAGTGTAATTTAGTGGCAATTATGCTGTTCACTACAGTTTGTTTTGGCTTCCTCCTAGAGCTTACTTCTAAAGAAGCAGCAAAATTCATGCAACTGTTCCAAATAATTACAGTTAGCTATTTTTCTTATAAATGAGACTGCAAAAATCACGAGAAAAGCACAGATGTAATAGCAGGGTTGCGGTGCAGAAATGTTTTTTATTGAACACTTGAACCTCACAATCCTGTTTACATAGTTGCATTAACACTCTGTGTCGTGTTTGCTTTGCTCATTCATGTGACATGGAACTACTTCATTTGATACTTAGTGAACTTAACTGTACCCAAGGGAGAGGTCTTTTGTAAAGTATAATGAATACTCGGTTCCAGTAGCATATTGAACCTAGAATTTCAAAATTAGCACTTAACTATGACATTTAATTAATTATATTGTAAGTAAGTATATTCTCACTGGGTACAAGTTTAGTCAATACTGCATTGTTGATAGTTGTGATGTTAAACTTTGCAGAACACTTCTATATGGAGCTGCTATAATAGTCCAGAGCTTTGTTACACCTAATTTTTTACACCTTTGTTACACCTAATCACCACAGCGATTTACATTGTATAAAGGCTTAAAATTATATTAAAAAAGTTAGCTGGTTATGTAAAAACAAGGAAACGAGAACAAATAAATCAAGTGCCTTTAAAGATGCTGAACTCAGTGTCATTTACACTGATCAGATTCAGTCCTCATAAAATTGACCTGTCGTGTGGTATGTCATATCTGATATTCAAATTACCAATAAGGTCTGTTTATTAACTGGAATCATTCATTTTTCTTTCAGAAATATAAAGAGTGATCGAGTAATGCCAGA
>WAAG01071059.1:1449-35620 GCA_013390105.1 Tichodroma muraria | reverse complement strand
TATTTATTTATTTATTTTTAAGGAAAAACAGCTTTGCAGTCTGGTAAATCTGAGTGCCTTTGGGGCTTTTCTTATTTTTGAAGTTTGGGTTGTAGATTTCTGCATGAAACTTTCATGGTGTGAGGCTTGTGAAATTAGATAACATGCTTTAAACAAGCCACCTCTGGGTAAAGTACATCTCTAATTACTGAGACTAAATTATGTGGAAAGTGAGCTTGTGTCTGAAGTAAATCTCCAGTTCAGTAATCTAAAATTAAATAATGATTAGCTTAATTGCTTCAGGATCATAAAAAACACTTAATAAAATATAGGGATTAAGTGTGTGTTCTGAGAGCAGATAATTGCTTCTGCTTCATTTTCAGTAACTTCTCTGAAGACAGGGTTTGGAGGTAAGAGAAATAAAATAACCTTTTGTTATGCTAATTAGTAAAGCCAGGGAAAGTAGGCTAGTTCTTGTGTATGCAAGCCCTTTCTCCTGTCTGAATAGAAGCTGCAATTTCACTATTAGTGGTACATTTAGAACACTTGCTTTTAATTTCATAGATATGTGCCAGTTAGTCCCTCTGAAAGCAACAGTAGTTGGTACCTGTGGAGCTGAGTGGAGTAATATATATGTGAAGAAGGATCAAGAAGGGTTTTTTTTTTTCTTCAGAGAAAGGAAAAAGACTCATAATTTTAGTAAGAATTGTTTGAGTTATTCATTACCTGGGTTATCAGCTGCTTGTTTGCATTGCATTTTGCTTCTAACCAAATTATTTTTTACCTTCATTCACTGGAGAATGTCTTTTTTGCTTATAGGCAAATGAGAAAGCAAATCTGTTGAGACATAAGCAGTGGTACTTCCCTGGAGGGAGGAGATGGGGATTCTCCTGTTGCTCTGAGTGTTGCCAGGTGCCAGAAGTGGTCCCCAGTGGTGGTGGTAAGAAAGAAATCTTCCCCCACGTTTCTGTATTTGTGTTTTGTCTGTAGCAGTATGCTTTTGGGGAAAAAAAACCCCAAAAAACGGGCGTGCAAATCCTGTTCTTTTCAGAGAGCTGCATGAAATGCTGGGAGAGGTATTAGAAGTCTCCCACTCGGAGAATTTTAGTTTAGGAATGAAATCAGCACTTGAGCTGGTTGCTTCCGCTGTCTCATGTATATCTGCTGGTAATCATTGTAGCAGAGATTTAACCACAGGTAAACCTCCATGGGACTCCAGAAACTCTTATCTGTCACCTCCTTCCTTAAATGTAGAAGAAGGGGAACTATGCCCTTAAAGTGCTTGAAGGAGCTCCTTTATGGGTTTCACAGAAATCTCATCAATGTTGACTGGTGTCTTCTTAGGCTGCTTTTAATCTGAACATCTTTAAATTTTATCCAATAACCGGGTATGAAAATGTTAAGTAAATCAGCAAGCTTCCTACTTTTTGCCTTTTTTTGTAGTCTGTCCTACAAACAGTGACAGGGAAAGTGGAAAGCTGCTGAGACCCCGCTGACACAGCAGCAGAGCAGGTTTTTTTCAGGACAGGATCTTAAAACCTGTGGTTACTGTCAGATGTTGACACTTTAATGATGATCTCTGATACCCTGCCCCTTCAGGGGCTATTAGTAGATTATTTTTTAAGAAAATAATTTTATCTTGGTGATTTTGCAAAGACCTGAATTATTGCTTTTGACCTTTCAAGGTCTATTGTAGGACAAGTAGTCTCCCTAAAAATGTTGATTTCTGTGAGATATTTCTCAAAGCTGTGATTCATAAAGCAGCACGTACTGGATCAGCCACAATCTGTGTTCAGGGCATGTATTGACCCTGTGCAAAGTTACATCCCTTTAAGATGTACATTTTCCTGCTGTAGAGGAAGTGAAAGCATTGATCCCACCTCATTAGGTGGGGAAATAAACACTTCCTGCAAGGCCAAAATATTCTTCGGTCAAAAATTTTACCCCCAAAAATTAGCTATTGCAGCTGAACCTGGCAGACTGCCTGCAGCTTTGGTGTGTGGAGGGACACCCAGTAGGTTGATTTATTAATGTAACCTTGTCCCAGTGTCATGGTGACCAGCTGCTTTCAAAACTGGTTGTGTAAAATCTTTTTGCCTGTGCTTATGGACATTGGTATAGGAGCAATGCCCCAGAAACACAAGGAAGCCCTTTTTTATGCATTTGCTGTTTTGTAGGATACTCTTCTACTTGCACGGCTGCAATTTTTGCTTTTCTTCTTTGTGTGTAAGGCTTGAAAAGGCCATTGATGAGTTACTGAGAAGCTAAAATATGCTGGGGCAGGGGGGAGCAAGAGTTTGAATTGTGACAGCTGTTGAATTCTCAAGCTGTGCTTATGTTCATAGAAGAGAAAATCAGTTTCTCATACCCAGCCCTGCAGGCTGCCAGGCCTGTTACCTGTGCCCTTGGGTGGTGCTGCCTGGGTGTCTTGTCTCGGGTCACTAGAACCTGCAACAAGGAATAATCTGGAAATTAAATGTTCTGAGTGAAGTGAATGGATTGAATAAACCCCTGGATAATTCCTTCAGCCTTCACTTTCTTGTTTGTTCAGTGGAGGCCACCCAGATGATGAGCGGGCTGGAACACCTCCACTGTGAGGAAAGGTTGAGAGAACTGGGATTGTTCAGGCTGGAAAAGAGAAGGTGACTTCACTGTGTCCTTCCAGTGCCAAAGAGAGCCTGCAAGAAAGGTGGAGAGAGACTATTCACAAGGGCCTGGAGTGATAGGACAAGGGGGAATGGCCTCAAACTGAAAGGGAGTAGGGTTAGATCAGATATTGGGAAGAAATTCTTCCCTGTGAGGGTGGTGAGGCACTGGCACAGGTTGCCCAGAGAAGTTGTGAACGTCCCATCCCTGGAAGTGTTCAAGGCCAGGTTGGGTGGTGCTCTGAGCAGCCTGGGACAGAGGCAGGTGTCCCTGCCCATGGCAGGGGTGTTGGAACTGGATGATCCTTAAGGTCACTTCCAGCCCAAACCATCTTGTGATTCTGTGATCTGTCATCTGCTGCTGTTGTCCTATTTGTGTGTCTTACTGGGGGGATTTATCTCTCAGACTTGTCAGTGTTGTAATTTGTAGAAATTGCTGGGAAAGTCAATTTTCATAAAAACTTAGTTGGGATCACAAAGAGGAAAAGAAAACAATCTTTGGATTCATCAGGCTAGACCTGAAAGCAGCTCACAAAAGCAGTCACGTTAGTCACAGTTTCAAGAGTTTCTACAGTTCAAACAAGGAGAAATGTAAAGTATATTGGAAGACCAGTTACAGTCCCTGTTTTCATATTTAATTTACCAGTGTGAAGGCTGTGGTTAGGTTTCAAAGCCTGTAAGACAGAGGCCTCTCCACTGACAGAATGATGTTCTGAAAAGCTGCTCCCAGGGGTGTGATCCCTGCTGTTAGTCTGGTTTTTAGGCAGAGTCAATTTTGCAGAACTTGCAGAAATAATGTTCTCTCCTGTCTGTTTTTAATAGATAGGGCACCGAGTCGTTGCACCTTTTATTTGGAGGAAGGGAACATGACAGTGTTTTTTTTCTCTGTAGCACTCAGGTCTCTGGCTCTTCAAAAACTGCACCCCATTAAGCTTTGTGCCTCTTTCCTAGGGAAAGAGCAGCCTTGCTGGACAATGCTGGATACATTTATGGCTGGAATCCAGCACTGTTCAGCCCTGCCAGGGTGTCACTGCTCTGGGCCAGCACAGGATCCACTTCCAGCTGGGGTTATCTGCTGGGTGGAAGTCAAGGACCAAGCTTGATCTCCTGGGGATGTTTATTTTGAGAAGAAAAAAGTAATCCAAACTGAAAGTGCTTTCTTAGAAGCCATAATGGCATTTACTCTTTCATAATTGTTTTGAAAATGTCAGCGTTGCTGTGGGAGCAATTGTTTTCACAGGTGTAAGTTGTGAAGGCCACACATTCAGGACCTTTGGCAGTACTTTCCAAAGCAGCAGAAAGCACAGATGTAAACACAAATACTGTCACAGGATGTGTTTCAGGACAATATTACTGTGCCTTAGCAGCAAGGCCACGTTTGGTCCAAAGCTTCATTTGCCCAATCTCTGCACCTGCGTCTGCCTCTGGAGGGAGCCTCCCTTTTCCCCTTGGTTGTGGTGTTCAAGTTTAGTGGGAAAAGTGATGCACAAGAGTGAATCAGCCTGAGACTGAGGAGTTAAAGATTGTACAACCAAATTGTGATTGGTGATGGCTGATAAAGGACACCCTCTAAAAGCAGAAGCCCCCCTCCCGTGGGATGTGTGGAGAGGACAGAGAGGAAGAGGCTCAGGGCAGTGTGAGCTGGTGATGGGGCTGCTGGGCCCTTGTGGCACTGCAGGACCTGGCTGTGCTGGGGCATTTTGCAGGTCACTTCTGGATGGGGTCAGGGCAGCAGACACGCTTTGCCATGGTTTTGTGAGTTTTCAGCTTGTCCAGTACGAACTCATCCGGGTGCTTTGGATCTGTGTTGCAAGATGGGAGCAAAAGGCTTAAGCATCTCCTTGTGCAGTTCTTTTTCCTGTGCTAAAGAAATAATAATGCCTCTTATTACTGTCCTGTGTGCCCTGGGTTAACTGTTACCTAATGTCTATGGAAATTACCTATTTGATAAAGAGTTGTAAACCAAAACTGATAAAAAACCCAAAAAGCCCAACCCAAACCTCAGCAAAAAACCCCAAACCAAACAGTTTAGCTTAAGATATATCTTGTTGGTAGGGATGTGGGATGAGTAATAACTGTAAAAGCGGTTATACAAGCAAACCTTGGGGACATGCTGACCTTAAGCATGAGTTTAGAGTGAGCCTGTAGTAGTGTCTGGGAGGAGAGGCTTGTGAGCAATCAGTCAAACCAGGCATAGAAAAAGCTTCCAGTTGCCTGCAAGTAATGAACTTACTTACAGAAAAGTACTTCTGATTAATGCAGTGAAGTTTCAATTTTTCCAATTATTTTGAAATCTGGTGTATTACAGTAAAGGTAAAAAGAATTTAAATAGAACTAGTAAAATGTAGTTCATGTTTAATAGGCTTAAAAGTGAACAAAATTTGCAGATTCAAGAAGCAATTATACATTGCTGAGTAAATAGCATGGAGGTTCTTGTTATATGTCTTGACTGGAGAAATATTGATTCTTTTAGATTAGTTCTGGTAATTAGACCAGGCTGCTTGTTTGTTTATTTTAAATGAAGCTAGTCTGGTTTGCTAGACTCATTGTCTATAAATGTGTCCTATATTAACACATTGCATTGAACTGCAGGCGGTTTGTAATACCCTTGAATATCTGATTTTTTTGGCATATAATTGCAGATGAGCTGAGGGTTATTCTGGCAGATAAAAATGAATCATAAGAGCATGAATGCTCTTCTCAAACCGCTACTCAGCCCGACTGATGAGCTTTTGAAGAGCAATGCCAAGCTAGCAGTGGTGACATCCATAATTCCAGTTTGGCACATAGGGTCTTTTGAATATGAAGCTTTGGTACAGTGAACACCTCTCTTTACTAATTTTTCTAATTTTTCAAGTGATGGGTAGCAGTTTTTGTCTTGGCAGTCAAACTGTTCTGAAATGCTGCAAGCTCCAAGAGAAGTGAGTGCTCACTTTTATACCAGTAATTTCACATTCTGCATTTCTTCCAGGACTTCATAACTGTTCCAGCAGGAAGCAACCTCTGCTTCGGTGTTTTTTTAGTGTCTCTGACAGAAGTGGAGGCAATACAGAGGAATGTGTGGAGATGCAGGAGTTTCCACTCAGGCAGCTGCCCACCTGGGGTTGTGACCACTGAGAGATCTCCTGTGGTCAGATTGGTATCAGTACTTGTGGCACTTGTAGGACTGAAAAAGTACTCACAGTGGCAGAATATTTGAATGTCCTTTTGTCTGGGTCTGTCAGAGCCAGTTTCCATGAGACCACAATAAAGAGAGCATCTGTGAAAACTCCCAAAATTTCACTATCGGCTGTGGAGCAGCCCTCGTGCAAGGCTGCTGTCTGAACGTCGCTGGTGGAAGGCAAGCGAGGATTTCTAGTCATTCCTGGGATTCCTGCAGCCCTCAGTAAAAGGTTATCTAGGTCATGTCTCTCAAACATTGTGTTAAAAGGCCACAGTTCAGAAGAAGCTGAACAAGGGACAGTGAATCGTGACAGGGCTGACCAGTCCTGGATTTGTGATCTTTGTTGGCAGCATCTTTCGAAGACTCTGTGTGTTACCACAGAAGGGTCCCCTGCTCTGCAGAGTCCAGAATGGCCTAAATTAACTATATCTGCTGCTAGAGGCCTATTTAGCAATAGAATGCCAAAGCCTCCCAGGAGATGGGAGATCTTAAAAAGAGGTGGGAGCTGTAGATGTTTCTTTTCAGGTTTTTGTCTGACGTGGATTTTAAAGACAGATGGGATGTTTACAGAGTGGCTGCTGTTTAGTTTCCCAGCTGAATGGCCAACAAAAGCATGAATTTTCACAATGTACAGCCTGCTCACTCACTTAACCTTCTCAAGTTAATTTTTTTTAATTGTGGGCTATTGCATTTTTAAAGAATTCTGGCTGTAATTTATAAAGATTTCACCACATGCAGAAGTGCACATTTATTCACATGCAGTTCAGCTTTGTGTTCAAAATGTGATCTTCAAATTTTCACAGGAGAAGGGTTTTTTCTTTTTATGGTGGCTTGTTTGGGGGGGTTGAGGGATTTTTATTGTTGGGTGAGGAGGTCAGTGTAAAGGTTGTGTGGGTGTGTGGCTGCTGCCAGTATTGATACAGAGATCAGAAGGGGCTGCTGTGATCTTGACAGAAAACAAAGAACAATAAAACTTTGTTCAGCATATATTTGTTTTTGCTATCAGTCTGCTTGATAAGTCTTGTCTATCTTTTTAGGAAGATACCTGCTTTTGTGTATATGCAAAAAGAGATCTGACCACAGGGGTAATTATGGATTCAGGCTGATAACAGCCTTGTGCAATATTTGTCAGTGAAATAATCCAAAAGAAGAACAGATATCTTATTCAGGAATGAACACGCTGCTGATGGCAGTCAGGGTGACATCCAAGAGAGTAGAAGTTGGATCCCATGAAAGGAGGAAGGGGGTGATGGGGGTCCCTGCCCTGCTGTGTACAGCTCTTCCTTTCTTACTTTGTCCCCCTTTGGGTCGTGAATAGCAGATGCACAGCTCTGTATGAGCAGTGTGAATGCACTGAGCAGCACCCAGATCCCCACCCACTGTAATTCAGGCTGCCAATTCAGCTCACTGAACTTACTGAGAAACTGTTTGCTTGTGTACCTACTGCATTTTCAGGTCATATTTTTCACCTATTATTTGTTCTTGACTGCAGAATGGTGGGTTTTATCTGAAGCTGCCTCGGTGACAGTCACTCAGCAGAATGCCTACTTTTGATGTTAGTATTTTTGCTTCTCTATCTCCCCTGTGATGAAGATCTCAAACAGATCTGGATTTGGAAGAATGGTGACTTTTGTCTTCCCTCACTCTCCACGTGGCCTCTGTCTCCTTTCAGGCTCAGACCATGGAAAATTTGATGGTGAAAGCAGTCTTCCTATATAAAAATGTATAGACCAGGCGTCTTTGTCCATGTGAAAATGTCATCCTGGTGACAGGAGGCTGGTTGGTCTTTATCGTTTGTCACAGATCTGTCAGGAAGATTGGGGACTGTAAAGTCAAAATTGCATGGCATATATTCTGCTTCTCAGTTTTAGAGCTGCCTTTCTTCATTGCTGGTAAGCTGTGAGCAGTTCCTGGTTTGGAGGTATGTCTGTAGGTGGGATCATGCAAATGCTCTTCTGGGGATTTTTTAGGTTTAGTATAGCAGGGCACTGGCAGGGGAAAACTTTCCTTCTCTCCCTCTTTGGTCTTGCAGCTGTGATTCCCACAGCATGTCCCTCAGGTGTCACCTGAGGCCTTTGCTTTACCCTGTTCATCTTACTTATTAATCATAAAAATAATAAATAATCCTATTTAATCTTTTCCATCCTGGCAGTACATCTCGTGGTAGCAAACTCTGGAGCAGAGGCACGAGGCATAAATGAACAAAGGGGATGTGCTGATTCCTGGTCTGTCTCCAAGCTGGCTCTCAGGAGCTGGTGGCTTTGCCACTGGGCACACTGGCTCAGGAGCTGGTGGCTTTGCCTCTGGACACACTGCTTCAGGAGCTGGTGGCTTTGCCACTGGGCACACTGCTTCAGGAGCTGGTGGCTTTGCCTCTGGGCACACTGCTTCAGGAGCTGGTGGCTTTGCCTCTGGACACACTGCTTCAGGAGCTGGTGGCTTTGCCTCTGGACACACTGCTTCAGGAGCTGGTGGCTTTGCCACTGGGCACACTGCTTCAGGAGCTGGTGGCTTTGCCTCTGGACACACTGCTTCAGGAGCTGGTGGCTTTGCCACCAGGACAGCCCCAGGAGCTTTCCTGCCCTGCCGGTTCACTTGCATCAGGGGTCCTGCATTACTGTGGGTCAGAGAGCAAATCACCCTGCTCCTGTGTAATCACGCTGCAGAAGGTGATGTTTTATACCTGAAGTTTAGGGCAGCTCAGCACTTCTTGGAAGACAGAGTTTCCATTTCTTCCCAATTAGTGCTGAGCACTTCAAAGGAAAGCTTTGAACCCGGGCAGGGGCTCGCGGGCACGGGCAGGGTGCCTGCTGAGACTCCGTGTAGCAGCAGTCAGAGACTTCTCCTTGTTCAGCCACAGCACATTTGCATGCAGACAGATGTCTCCTGGCTGGCTCCCTCTCTGTCATACGTTTGATATGTAATTTTATATCTTTTTTTCCCTGCATAGTTTTCCATCCAGAAAGCAAAGTATTTCATTCTCCCTGTAACATCTCTTTTGTTTATCCTTTATTTTGCATCCCTGTTTTAACAAGTGATGGGCCTGTGCCACAAAGCGTTTTCCAGATTCACCCAATCTGTCTAGCAGGTGGCTCCCTAGGTTTCACAGCTTGATGTGTAAATGCATTTAACTCTCCTGAAGTTTCTTTTGTAGTTTATTTTTATCTGAATACAAAGGATGAATTCACATTTGTCTTGAAAATTCAACCACTTGGAGTGAAGAGGAGCATTTTATGTAGTCTTAGAGATGAGTAGACATTACTGAGGCTTTTTCTTAATAATCAGAGACTAAGATTGGCAGCATTTTGTAATTACATAACATTGATCTATTTTATACATTGCGAGAGGCCTATTACTTAAATAATTTTGTACTAATAGGGCTTCTGTTAGATAACTCCTTTTCTGTTTGTTATGTAAGGGCTGGTGTTACAGAGTTGCTGTTTGAATACCAGCACTATAATTTTAGAATAGCTTTTATAATAGAAATACCAAGTAAGCCTTGTTCCAAATATAGGTAATTATTCCAGTATCATAATTATTTTTTTTTCCGAATGAAGCCTCTTGATAGTTGCTACTTTGGGTTTTGTTTTCATGTAAAAAATCACAATGCTGTCCTGTGCCCAGTTATAATCCATTATGTACATTTTCTATAATGAATGTTGTGCATTGGAGAAGTATTGATCAGCAGTCCTGGAAACTGGTGATTGAAATTCACCTATGAAAACATTGCAAGTGCCAGCTTAGTGACTCTGCGTGTCTGAAACCCTCCTGACATCTTTGAACTGAATGTGTTTGTCTCTTGGGCTTTGGGATTTATTTTGATGTTATTTAATATAACCTTATTTCTGCAACTGAGAACAGAAGCAGTGTGAGCAGTCTCAAAATAGGATTGGGGAACACAATCAGTAAAAATTCCTTTGGAGCCCACAGAAATTGATTATTCCTAAGCAAGGAATTTAGTTGCAAGCGATCTCCTTCACTGACAAAGACGTAGATAGTAGTAAGACTTTTATTTGGAGTTGCTTGAGAAATGTGGTTGAGGTTGAAAAAGGTTTTACAACAGACCTGGACTTTGTGCAGGTTATAAGAGGACAGGAGGACCTATTCACTTGGTGCATGGAGAGCACATGAAATATTCCTATATTTTATGAATGCTATGGTGCTTCTGTCCTGGTTTTCCACTGGACCCTTACTCACCATACTTTCTGGAGTGTGTTGTATTTAATTTGTGTGTGCTTTTACTCTCAGAGGCAGCTTTTACATTCTTAGTCCACCCAGCTCTGCTAAATCAGATAAAAGTTCCTATTTCTCTGTNTTTTTTTTTTCCTTCTTTTTGGCCAAATAATTCCAAGCATTGTCTGTTTCTTTGAATGTAAAAACTTTCTATTTGTTGCATCTTAAGTGGTTTTGTGCTGCTTCTTTCAACTTTATTGAAATCTTCTAAAGTGACTCTACCTCCAGGGCAGCCGGGGGTTTAAGAGGGGCTTACACCATTACTTTGCTCTCTTTAGTGCTGTTGCTTAAGTTTAGTCAAAAAAATGAGTGTCAGGGGCCTGTGACTACCACTTAAATTTTACTTTTGGTATTTAAGCTAGATTTTGGTTAGATTTTGTTTCTTTAGAGGCCTGACTCTGATGACCAGGTGAGTTATGCTGCATCTTCATAGAGGGTCTGGGTCAATACAGGGGCATCTGCTGCATCTGTGTTGATAAATGGGAATCACTTTGCAGTCCGACTGTTGTGTCCATGTACAGATGTGCCCTCAAGTCTCTCTTTATCTGGACTGTCCAGATTATGGTGCAGAGCATCTGGAAGGACCCCTGAGCCTTCCCACCCTATCAGCACCCTGTTCCTGTACGGGGTGTAGCTGCCGCCACCTCATTTCTTCCCTCTCAGGCTCCAGTATCTCCTTTTTGTTAACCAAACTCTGTGCTTGCTCAGGCCTTCCAGAAGCCCTGATTTTTGGAGCAGGGTGACGAGCGAGGAAACGCCATTGGCATCTCTTGGGTCCCGTGGTGGGAGGCTCCTTCGTGCTAAAATCTAGATTTTGTTGAAATCGCTCGTCAGGTCCTGCAGGAACAAAAAGCGTCAAGTGGCCGTGCTGAGCACACGCACGACCACGCGAGCGAATCTGGTTGATTGTAGCCTGGTAATTTCCTGTAAGGAGCTTACTGGATTAGGGCAAAAGCTTGGTTTGTCAGCAACACCACCTGACTGTAATATTTGTTGAGCAGTATTACCTTTTTTAAATATTAGTCCACCTCTGCCCCTTTCATGCCTTCATTCTTGAGGTAAGAGGGGCTTTTTTGGTTCAGTGGCTTACAAAGCCATGTAGCGGAGAGGACACCTGGCTGCTTTTTCGGGCTGCTGAGCGGGAAGTTTTAGTAGCTGAAGCACTTCCAGATTTACCTCGATGTGCTTTTGTCACCATAATCCCTCCTCCATGTCAAGACTGATTCGCTTTCCTAGCCAAGACTCACATCGTGTGTTTTTGCCGTTCCATTTCTTCTCCTCTTTGTTTTTTTTTTTTTGTTTGTTTGTTTGTCTGTTTACTAATCAATAACAAATAAGGGAAGATGCTGGTAAACCAGTCAGGTTTTTGCTTATTAGCTGGAGTCTGCGCTACACTGATTGTCCTGGCTTTAGCCTATTACTTGTATTGGTAAGTTGGATTTTTGTACTGTGACTGTGTTGGTGGTGGCTTGTCCTTTAAAATGCTTCCTTGGGGTGAGCTGGGGAGTGGTGGTCCTTTTTGAAGTGCTCTGGAAGGCTGATGCGTGGCTGGGGTAGATAGCTTCCCTGATTTGCTTTGGTTGTTACGGGGCTCGGTTTTGTTGCCTTTTGAGTTCTTACTCAGCTGAGAGCATAGTGGCTAAGGATGCCTCTTGGGCAAGATGGTGGCTGTGTATTTATTTTTTTTTCTGCAAGCCTTTACAAAGTTCTTTCACTCTTATTTTGTGCTCTTGATGTTCTCACAGCTGTCTCTCAGCACGTATCACGGAAATTAGGCTGACAGGCTCACTGTGCATTAAGGTGTTTGTGGGACACGTCCTCAGCATGGGAAAGGCATGTTTCAGGCAGCTGAAAATTAAGATTCTACCCCTTGGGGGTGAGCTGGGCCTCGAGGGTGGTGACTGGGAGCAGCAGAGCCAGGAGCCCACACGTGCCTGGGTGTTTTGACTGGGTTTGGGAAGGGTAGGCGCAGGGCAGGGCTGCCCTACATTTCTCAGCTGGCCTTGTTTCTCCGTCTCCACATATGTCCAAGACTTTCAGCCAAAGGAAATCCTGAAACTTTTTAGAACCTTGTCTGGAGCAAAGAGTGACTTTTAGGAACCCAATCTGTTGACTGGTTTTAGTGAAAAAATACATCAACTATAAAAGGAAAAGCTTGCTGGAATTAGAATTAATATGGCTGTGCCTGGAGAACTTTCCAAGGGGTGTGACATTGCTGAGAACAAGTTTCAGCAATGCACATGAGTTTGTTTGTTTATTTTATAAGGTGTTTAAAAAACAAAAGAAATGAAAATCTATGTAGGATCATCTTGGTTTTAATTTGCCAAGTATTTCCTCCAGGCAGTTGTGCCTGTACTATTTACAAGCCTATGATCCTCTGTGTGTGTGTGTGTGTACAAGTGTGCACACACTTGTAATATTAATGAGTTTATTTACATTCAAGCTTTGCAGTGATTCTCTGCAGATATGTAAACTCTCAGCTATACAGTGTGGCAGCTCAAATTAAAGTGTATGTGATTACTAGTTTCTGTAGTCCTCAAAGTGTACAAGAAAACAGGCATGTGTAATTGACTTTACAGATAAAATCAGGAAATATAGAGCTTAAGGACATCTATAGCTGTCCTGCTAAATGTTATTTTTAACAAAAGAAAGTTCATGTGGTAAGTACATACATGAACCCAGTGTAGTTTTTAATTAATTCTTCATGTCTTAACTCAATATTGGGGTGTGGTGTGTGCACCTGATAGCAGTTAGATTTTAGTACTTATGCAAATATAAGTAATATTATGCAAATATAAATTTGTGTGCCTTATGCATACAGCATAACATTGACACATCTCTTATAATTCTTTTTTCCCCCCTTATTTTGTTCCCTCTTAAAATTCTTGACTTGAATCCAGGTCAAATCTGGTTTGCAGGAGAGATTACAATTCTGCACACAGCAGGAATTAGCTGGTATTAGGTCAGATCCTCTTCTTCGACAACCTCAAGGTTCAGGAGAAAATTAATTACATCACCTGCTTGTTTGTGAAAAGAGAGCTCATTCAAACCTCTTGGTTAGATGTAGATGAGAATTCATGCGAGTACCTCAGAGCACTTTTTTGCTTTTGTTGGTTTGGGTATTTTTAACTCTTTAGTTTGTTGTCGCTTGAAGAAAGCTGACTTTGATAAATATTTTAGTTCATTAATTTTTAACATAAATCTGCCCTGTAGGAAGTAACTAGAAAGACTAATTATTTCCTTTTTCTTCTTAAATATGTTAGTTTGGCTGCTGCAATTCCCTTAGAATATCCTCAGACAGAGCTGGGGTGATTAAGATCAGAGATCACCAGTTCAGCAGGGAATCAACTTTGCATATTGAGAGATTAACTCGGGGTTGTTTTTTTTTTCTGTAATTCCATCTGATCTTTTGCATCTCCTGGGTTGGAGCACCCTTATTAACTTGCTGGACCAGATGTATTTTGGTTTCTTTCTGGACCAGATGTATTTTGGTCTCTTTCTGGGCTAAATTTAGTTTGTCCTCTCTAAGGAATTCATCTAAGGAAGGAAAGTTTCTTTGTTCCTCTGGGAATCGTGGCACCCTCCAGGCCTGGGGCTCCCTTGCTGCATTTCTGATGCAATATCACCCCAAGCTTTGGAAATCAGCATGTCCTTTCTACTTCCCCCCAGAAAAAAAAACAGAAAGAGAAAGATAAATATGCATTTCTTGTGTATGTGAAGGCTGGTGCTCAAGCAGTGGTGGAAGGGTGAGGGACCACCACAGTCTAAAAGTTAGAGGCAGCTGTATAGGGAATAATCCAGAGGGTTCCCCCACCACCCAGCCACGTCTCCTCACACAGGCTAATTCTGATACCAGGTGTGAATCCTCACAGGATACACTCAGCAATCCAGTAGTGCAGAACGAAAGCACACAGAAATTATAAGAGCATTAGACATCACATTTTCTTCTTTGCTCAGTCGTTGCCACTTCAGAGGGTTTGTTTGGTTAAATTCTCTCCACAACATGAGCCCCTAAAAGAATTGTTCTTTTTCACCAATCAATAAATCTCTTAGCCCATAAATAATGGATTTATCACTTTGTGTAGGCTTGTCACTTAATATACAGGATAAACTCATAAGAATCCTCTTCACTTTTTTTGGTGTGTCTTAGTTGACCATTTCCAAGCTACAAAATATTTGAAACAAATGCTTTTCCTTTCTTTTTCCCCTACTGCCAAATCTACCTTCTGTTTCAGCTTCTGGCCACCAAAGAAACCTGAAATGCTAACATGTATTTAGTATGATTAATTGGTGTACTTTGTATTAGAAGTGAAGGTAATTTGACACAGTGATTTTACCTCATTCCTAGAGCTGCCTTGTTGCTTGAGTGATGGGCCAAATGCCTGAACTTCCCATGTATGCTTTGGTTTTAGTAATGCACCTTAAGAGCAAAATAATTCAGGTCACGTTTTGGCTACTGTTGTATTTTGTGCTGCAATAGATGGATGTTTTTTGAGAAGGGAGACCTGTGCTAGACTTACAGTTTTAATGAACTACAGAATTTCACTGCCCCATATGTTTTATTTTTTTGCTTATTGACTGTGATGGTGCTTTGCTCTCTCTGTTTCTAGTGTTTGAAGCAGTAGTTTAGCACATCATCTCTAATGATGTCTATCTTGGATTTTATTAGCAATTCCCATAATGGTGTTTTAGGACTGAATGTATTATCTGTTATTTCAGCCACAATAACCTGGAGGTTCCTAATTTCTACGTGCTGGGGGGGGTGATTCACAGACAACGGGGGCAGGTTGTTTCCATGGGAAGCCGCTGGCCATGGGAATGGTTTGGTGCTCTGGGAAGTGCAGTGTGAACACTAAACTGGTGAAATGTGAGCACTGAGCCCTGTTCCTGTCACATCAGGGCTGGGTTTGAGTTATCTGTGGGTAATGTGCCCATAATCTAGCGGCCCGTGCTTGAAATATCGCCGTGTTTGTGTAAAAGCCACTGTGTGCTCTGCTGCTTTATTTAGGCGGCTTAAAGTGAAGCACTGAGATGATAGGTGTCCTACATTGACTGAGTAATTGTCTCTGAGATAAGTGCCTGGAGATTAAAACATGCTGTGTCTTCCCAGCACACCCGTAGCATCAAACCACGCAGTTTCAGGAGCCTAGAGTATTCATCTAAATCAGGAGTTTGCAGAGAAGCTGGAGCTCTGAGCAGTGTTCTCGGTGTGGATTTCAGGGGGATTTCACATTCTGTGCTGTGGCTGCTGCTTGTGGAAAATATGGAAACCTCAACTATCTAAAAACTCGTTACCCAAAGAGTTTTCTGACCATGCCCACGTGCCTAAACCATGAATTTATCTGGGCTAACACAGCATTGCTGTGTCTTTAAATGTGATGAGCTGAAGAAGTTGAGCTTGGCAGATTTTTCAGCCTGCTTTGCTATGGAAATAGAACTTAGTGTTGTCCTGTTCAAATACGTTTATCTGTCTCTCTCTTCAGTGATGTGTTTTGAACTCACAGAGGAATTTCCAGACACACTTGGCTGGCTGGCGTGTGTCTGTGAGGGTGTCTCCAAAATAACTGGAATACCACAAGTTTCATGGAAGTAGCCAGGGAGAGGAGAAAGGGGATCCTAAAAGCCTGTTATGACAAAGTTGGATGTTCTTTGCTAGCCATGTCTTTACACAGATGTGAGTAAAATCCAAATTCATAAGGAACCAGGCTTTTGGAACTACATGCTAAATTCCTTTCTCTGGCAGGCAGCTCTCTAAGCTACTTAAGCTCTTCTCTGCGACCACAGCAATTGTTATCCAGGAACTAAACAGATTCCTATATATGGGTCTGAGTTGGAGGTTAGGTAAAACATGAGATATTAAAGGCTGGAGGAAAGGCTGAGAGAGCAGCTGTCGACACTGCACAGGCTGTTTTTCCCTTTGAACACAAACCAAGTTGACCTCAGGGACATGGCTGATCCTGCTCCGTGCAGAGGTTGCTCTGCCACGGGCCTCTGGTCCGGAGAGGTGGCAGTTCCCATTCCACTGAGGATGTGCAGCAGCACAGTTCCCCAAGCACTTGGTCCCCCATGGCTGACTTGGTTGCCCTTTGCAAACAAATGATGTCAGACTGCGATGTGATTTAGTACTCTGAAATCTGGGAGACACCGTGAGAGAGACACATCATTTCAATGCTAGCAAATAGATTAAGAGCAGCGAAACAAATGTTGTAAGTAATACTTAAACTTAGGTCTGCCTTAAGGAGGATGAATGTGTTTCAAATCACATCTTAGATTTAGCTGGTAGAGTTAAAAATGAATCTGTGGCTGAGTTACCTGGTAGGGTGTGTTTGTACTGCAGCTGGGATGTGATTAATTTTAAAGGAGGGGTGAAATGCTTGTAAGAGTAACCATGACAACGTGCAGCTCATTGCAGGCTGCAAAAAACACCTGGGAAGTGGAGTGAAAACTCAGGCAGTTTGGACTTAATTATTTTTGCTCCGTGTGCAATTCCTGCCGTCCTGTACAGCCCATTGATGACATTCCAAGGAGAGAGCTCTCAGGATGGCTTCACATGGTCAAATGAGAGATCTCAGCATCTTTTTTTCTATGGAGATTGTAATTGTGGGCTTGTCATCAAAAAAACAACATGGAATATAGTTGGGTGGTTTGAGTATGAGGCAGCTTTCAGCCAAGCTTATTTCAGAAATAGGTTGGTTTGCTCAGGGCTTTGTCCAGGTGGGTTTTGAAAATCCCTGAAGATGGCTTTCCTCAGCCTTCTTGCACTCAACTGGTTGCAATGCTGCAACCGCTGTTCCTGTGTTGTTAACACAGCTGGCAGTAATATAAAATGGTCATCTTTTGATGAGAGATGATGGTGTCATCTTTTGAAAGAGAATCTTGTTAGTCTATGTACAAAAGTGAATGATGAGTCACTTTTTCCAGAGCTGGCTGCTTGGGACAGGCCATTTGAAAATGCAAACATCTGAAGTTTGGTAGACTTTGAAACTGAAGTAGACCTGGATGAAGCCTGTGGGTTTTCTTTCTGGTGGCCCTTTTTTTTGCCTGGAGAGACTCAATGCAGGTGTCCATGGTTTGGCTTGATCTTGATGCACAGAGAGGCTGACCTGGAACAGAGACTGGACAGAGCAAAAGGATAAAGCAGGGGTTTATTAAAAGGCTTCAATAGATACACCTTGGGCAGTACAAGAGCCCATCTGGGCTACACCCAGGGTGAACCCCAAAATAATTACAAAATGGATGACCTGTCATGAGGTCCAAGTTGTTATAGGTTGTGGTCCATTGGCATATTGGAGTTAATTGTCCAGTACAGCTTCAGGTTATGAAGCTCCATCCTCCTTGTTTTTCTCTCTTCACCATGGTTTTTGTTCTCAGGCCTGAAATTTGTATAGGTTGTCCTTGGTTCCAAGCTAGAAAAGGAATTGTTTTGTCTACCTGCTCTGTGAAGAGAGCTTACCAACACTTAATATGAAGCCCAGAACTACACACTAAAACAGCACAGAATCTGAAAAATATAAAAGCCAAAACTTAAGGCATCAGTCTGTGTGAAGTGCTGATTTCTCATCCTGCAGTAGGAATGTGCCAGGGAAACAGATGCTACACAGGGAAATGGCAGCTGGAGTCACTCCCCTTCTCCTGTTTGTCCTATAGTTTGAAATATATATTCACCTGTAATTGTTTGAAGATGCTTTCACTCAGTTCCCTGTCATACATGTATTCTTTTTGCTTTTACACAGTCCAATACATTTATGAAACCAAAAGGTGAAAGCAAAACTTTGACATGTGTAGCAAAGATCATAAAGTGCTTGTAGGATCTGTAATCCAGGGAAGGATTGAGGAGACCAACTGTGTACATGGGAGGGAGCAGGTAGGATGACAAAAATGTATACATTAACACAGAGGAGAGGGAGAAACTTTGCAGAGAAAACAAACTAGAAATGATGGTATGAAGTGTCAGGAAAAAAAATGTTCTTAAAATATAATAACCTTGTTCAAAACTTAGCAGAAAACATGACTGGGGAAGTGGCTTGTAATATCAGAAAAAATAATGGGTACTTGAACTCTTGTGAAATTATTGTAGAAATAAAACTTGCAAAGCATAAAGATACTGTTTTGTATCTTGAGTTCAGAAATAGCATCAAATGCACTTTACTAAACAGACCATCTTTCTACTTGGTGCACGTATTGCCATGGTGAGGGGAGAATTAAAAACAAATCATTTGTTCTCCAGAGATCAATAATAGAAGCTACAATTCTGAAAATAGATGTTTATGTGGAGAAGGAGATGAAGCAAGGATATTTTAGGTTTACTACCCTCTTGATACGTCTGGGAGGTTTTTGGATTAGCTAGTGATTGCTTTTCTTGTCCAGTGGGAGCAGGTCTGGTGGAAGGAAGCTGATGAGCAGGGCAGAGCTGCAGCAGGGTGATGTGTGTGTGTATTGATGCAGCTTCCTTCTGTGCTCACTGGATTGGGAAACAAAGAGCTCAGCTCGGAGGACTTTTTCTGGCAAAATTAGTAAGCTCATCTTGATTGACTAAATCCAACTGTTGTGGTGGTTATGGTTATTAATATAATACCATGTCTCTGTGGCATGATAGTAGCTGGCATCAGATTGATGTCAGGACACCAAATTGTTGTTTTACTCTGTGGATTCAGCAAGTAGGGGGAAAAAAATAAAGTCAGGAGGGTTTCTTCTGACGTATAAATAACTCCTGTAGTTGCGTGCAGTGTGGGGAGGGAAATAACATGCTAAATATTCTGGCATGGAGGTGGAGTGTGATGGATGGAAGACTTGTTCGTGTTATGGATTCAGGGGGGAGCATGGTCTGTACTCCTCCTCAGTTTCTCAGCTCTTAAGCTATGTTCATTTATCTTCCCCTTTCTCTTCTACCTGAGCAATTGTGAAACAGGTTTGGGCCCCCTGCTTCAGAGGGGTGTGGGGAAGCTGCTGTTTTACAGGAGAATTGGCTGTCCCTGTGCCCTCCTTGGGTTTAATTTACTGTTGATATTGGCAGTGGCAGCCCCATGGGTCAGGTTTTCTGTTCAGCAGGTACGAGGCTCACTTTGGAAATTGTTCCTCCATCCAGGGATGTGATTCCAGGGCACACCTGCAGCTGTGCACTCTGATCTTTGGAGGAAGCCATACACTCATCTGGAAACAGGCAACATTTTCTAAAAGATGCCTTTCTATACAATATTTAACTTCTTTAAAGCCATTATATTGGCTTCGTGGTGTTACAAAGTTTATTGGGGCAACCTGGAAAAAAAATCCAGTATCATTTCCTGTGTCTAATTAATATATTATGTTCCAGTTCACCTGGCTGGTCCATAGCTCTGCTCTGGCCACTTGCTGTCAGTGAAACTCTGTCTTCAACAAGGGTAAAGAAACTCTGAAATTTTTTGCAACCTGGGAGTTGTACAAATCAGAGCAGGTGACTCAGGAAAGGGCACTTCAGCAAATCTACTGGCAAATTGAAAATCCCTGCATAGAAAAACAGAAATGCTAAAGTTAGAAATGCTGAAGTTTCTTCTCCCTGAAATAGTTGTATTTCAGCCTGCTTTGGTTGGTTTGGTTTGCTTTTGTCTTTTTTAACAAAGAAAACCTTTTTTTTCTGATTAAACTTCAGAATTTGGGACCTAATGAGAGGTTTAATTACCAGATACAAGGCAGATGTTAATCTCAAGTTAATTAGGAGTCAAGGGGATGACATGCTATCTAAGAATGGTACTCTTGAACTATTTGTTAGTATTTTCCCCACAGTGTTCAAATAATGCTTAAAAAGTGTCACCATCAGAGTCTAGACATAAATCTGACTAAATCCTGTTTTATGGTGCCAGTTGTAATTGTGGTAGCTTCAGGTTTTTGTATTCATAAAAATGCATTTTCACCCATGCAGTCAAATGATCCATCTTAACTTCAGAAAGAGTGAAAGGCTTTGGAAAGATGTTGAATTACTGTGAAAATCCACTCCGGATAGTATTCTTCTCACTAAAGGGCAGCCACAGCCAGAATGTAAGGGAGAAAACAAGACCTAAGTGCCAAGTAAAGTCTGGCTGCTTTAAAATTCAGAGACCTCATTTTCTCCCACCTGCTTTTTATTCAGAGATTGCAAGTAGTTCTTTTTTTTTTTTTTTTTTCCCCACAACTCCCAGTTGGGTTTTCAACTTTGAATGAACTAGTTGAAATGAAGAAAATACTCACTACACCTGCTAGCTCTATCAAAAGCAGAAGTAATTAAGGCCAAAAGTCTTTCTTTGCAAGAGAAATGGAAAATGCTTACATTTGAGGGGAAAAATGTCAGTATCAGCATTTGCTGCATGGGAAAGACTGAAAATAATAGAGCTGCTAGATGCAGAATGTGATTTCCTGGTGGTTAAATCTTGACATGATTTCCAGTCAGGTGGTGGAAAAGTCCAGAGTTCTTCAAAATAAAAATACTGCCCATTTTTCAGCTGTAGGAGAAGAACGTGCCGAGGTAACTTACAGCTCCAACTATGTCTGTGAAATAACATGTTTGTAAGTTTTGGTCTCAGTCATCTTTCATCATTATAAGCAGATTTCACTTTTTTAGTGTCTGATGTGTTGTGTTGTTTTGCTTTTTAATCAAACTAAAATCCTGGGTTGTATTTTTGACTCACAGTATGTACTTTATTGTTGGTTTTGCCCACCTTCATGTCAAGTGGAGGGGGAGATTGTAGCTCCTCCTCGCCTGTCACAGCCATGGGAATTGTGTCAGCACCCAGCCTGGTCAAGGTTTCACAATATTCAAGGTGTTTGTGCAGAAATAACAGTGACCTGCATGGGGAACAAAAGTGGAGAAACCAAATATGTGCCACATTTTTAGCATTTGAGATGTTAAGCTCAGGGCAGGAGTCTGTTCCAGTTGAGAACTGGGTAGAATTGCTTCCTTTTGTCTGTCCTTTTTGCAAGAGTATGTCTAAAATGTTCATCTTAACTTTCTTACTGTGTATTGGTTAATCTATGCATTGACTTACCAGGAAAAAAAATCAACTGGCAGCAATCACTTCCGTGGGGAGGGGAGAAGTTTGATGCTCTTGCCACATTGCCTGTAAAAAAGAAACATTAGTGCTTCTGTCCAAATGCAAATTTTATCACAGATTTGTGGGATTGCTGATGCAGTGTAGCTCTTACATAGGTGTTCAGACTGCAGCTGGGTGGAATAAATGATCTGAGTTGAGAAGAGCATTGATTATGGCCAGCCCAGCCCTGTGGCATTACTTTTCAATCCTGAGATCCATGCTCTCCCAGTTTCCACTTCCCACCCTTCTCTGATTAAAATGCTGATTTTCTGCAGATCATTTCTTACCAAATACCAGCATAACTACTGGGTTAAAATGAAGTTCCTTCAGGCCTACAATTCCTATCCTGAAAATTGCTGGACCTCAGCATGTTTTTCTATCTGTGTATATATTGACATATAAGCAAAGTGATTTTCAAATCCAGGGATTTCTGCCCTAATAGTGATACCTGTCTTTAAAGGGCTGAGGGGCATTCTCTTGGTGTGTCAGTACAGTGCTACCTACTGAATCTGTAAGACCTCCAGAGCACCCACACTGTGAGCACTAAACGTGCCTAAAATTGGTCATCCCCTCCATCCTGCTCCTTCCAGGGAGATACATCGCTTCCTGCTCCCTCAGCCCCAGCCCCTAAACCTTAAAGCCACGTCAGTGTGGTGCTGAACACAAACTGGTCAGTCATGGCTGAGCTGCAAGAGAGCACGAGCAGCACGAGCAAGTGGACGCTCAACAGGTCCCTCTGGGGATGTGTTTTATGTCTGCAACATCCTAAAGCTGTGTGTTGTCATTAAGGAAAGGATTTCCCATGCCTTGGGTATAACTTTGGGAGGAGGAAGCATGCAAAACTCTGTGGTTATTGGGGACTTGTTGGCCTATTTTTCACGATGAGCATTCAAAACTGCTTAAGTGCAGTGTGAAATGGTGTGTGAGCTGCTGCTGGGCTCTGCAGGGAGCTCCAGCTGGCTCCTGGCTCTCCCAGGTATCCCTCCCTTCCTGTGCAGGGTTAAAGGGGTGCACTGTGTTTGCCAAAGGTGCTCTCTGCTTGCTTCTCCAGCCAAGTTTTTCAGCTGGAATACTGGGTACGGTTCTTGTTCCCTCAGCATAAGGAGGATATGGAACTGTTGGGGTGAGTCCAGAGGAGGCTACAAAGTTTATAGGAGGACATGAGCAGCTCCCCTAGGGAGACAGGATGAGGGAGTTGGGGCTGTTCAGCCTGGAGAAGAGAAGGTTGTGTGGAGACTTCAGCACAGCTTCCAGCATCTGAAGAGGCCTGCACGGAAGCCAGAGAGGAACTGGAGTAACAGAACGTGGGAAAATGACTTTGAACTGGAAGAGAGTAGGGTTAGAGTAGGTGTTAGGAAGAAATTCATCCCTGTGAGGGTGGTGAGGCCCTGGCACAGGCTGCCCAGAGAAGCTGTGGCTGCCCCATCCTAGGAAGTGTCCAAGGCCAGGTTGGACAGGGCTTGGAACACCCTGGGGCAGTGGAAGGTGCCCTGCCCATGGCAGGGGGTGGAACGAGATGATCTTCAAAGTCCCTTCCAACCCAAACCATCGCGTGATTCTGTGATGTCCTTTCTTATTTATCACAGGTGAGTGAACCTGTCTGGGGAAAGAAAGGGAGTGTTCAAGGAGCATCCCAGTGCTGCTTAGCAGGTGCTGCATCCCAGTACTGCCCATAATCTGCCAAATTTTAACTCAGGCAGGATATCCTGCCATTGCACTCAGGGTGAGATTCCAGGGAGCAGTTACCAGGATTGAAAATATTTCCCTGTCCTTTGAAGAACTGCAGTGGACCTGCTAGACCTGCTGGAGTGTGCTGAGTTCTCCAAGAGCTTCTCCCAGCCTGCTTTTGCTCTCAAAGCAAGCTGGAAACTTGACAGTTTTTCAGAACTTGGGGTTGACACACGAACTGAACACCAGGTGAGCAGGCAGTGCCTGCAACGCTGTGCACAGTGATGGAGTGGGCTTATGTCCACAGTGGCACAAATCAGGGCTCTTGCACAGGCCTGGGAGACTGTTGGGGTGTGTAAAATAAAGAGGAGAGTATGACCCGTGGGAAGGAATAGGGAGCTGAGGAGCTAGCAAGGATTAGCATGCTGCTCCTCCCTTGGGGGACTTTTACCCAGAGTGGCAAAGTGGGGAGAGTAGCTGCCACCAAGCAAACAAAAAGGGCCAGGGAGAAGCTTAAAAGTTCCCAAGAGAAGGAACAAGACTGGCAGAAGGTGTTTGACAACCATTTCTGAGTGAGTCACGCTTAGCTGTCTGTCTGGAGCCAGGAGGAATTTGCAAAGCTGAATAATTGTTCCTATTTATTTCTTAAAATATACAGAATGTGACAGTGTTCTAGCTCGTGCGTTTCAGTGTAAATGTCTTGCAGTGGGCTGGTATTTTCCCCTGGTTTTAATCCTTTTTTCTTTGAAATTGCAGTCTTCCTTATCCTCTGCTGCTCCATGCTGCTGTGTCTTGCTGTGCTGGTGGGAGCACGGATCCCTTTTGCCCTGGGTCGATGGCTCATGTCTCTGTGCCTTCCACTAAAGATGAAACCAGGAGTAAACTGTGTCTACCTGATTTTGGTTTTCAAAATCAGGCTAATTATGTGATTGTATGCTTTGTGGAACAACGCAAGTTACAGGGTGCTTATTTTTCCTCCTGGTAGCAAACAGGTAAAAGAAAACTTGAGCTCAAATGCTTGCAGTTGGGTAAAACCTGGTAATCAGTAATATTCAAGTTTGGGAGAAGGTTTGTTAAGGCTGAGTTCTGCAAGAGCTCCCCGGAGTATCTGTAAATATGCACATACCCACAAAACCCATGTGAACCTTTGAGAAATGAGGCAAACTTGGCAAATCCACAATTATTATGTAATCTAAATTTAATACGCAATTAAGGTTTTGTAATTATAGTTCTAAGAAAAATTAATTTTGCGTTGCTCATGCTGAAACAAAAGCGTGAGACTGCAGACTGGGGGATGAGAAATGTGTGTATCCAGGGGAGAAGCAGCACACAAACACCTACATGCAGTTGTAAGTCTATTAGAGTGACATACTCTAATAGAAGGTGTTGTAAGTTTATTAATACATAAGGCAGTGATTGTGTTGCTGAAATAAATACGAGTTGGGTGCACAACCAAGTGTTGAAGTTGTGGGGTGCCTTCCCTGGAAAGCTCAGGGCAGAACCCTGTGATGTCTTGTGAGTATGGGAGGCTGTTTCATGGGAAAAGTGATGTCAGCCTGATTTGGTGATACTCAGCCATGACATCGAAGTTGTCTGAGCTGGTTTTACCCAGGGAGCTCGTGACAGAATCTCTCCAGTTTCTCTGTTGTGAACAGAAAATCCCTATGAAAATACCATTATTTTCTTTGTCAATAAAGACGTGCTCGCAGTGAGAGAAATTCTGCAAGGAGTTCTGCTTCCTTGTGGTTGTGGTTGCCTTGCAGCCAGCAGATTTCTAAGCAAGTCAGGGTTCATTTTGGTTATCCAATCCATTTGTTCAAATAGAGGCAATGTTAACTGAGGGTGTATGCTGAGGAGAAATTGAATTTGTGCACACTTGCTCTCTCTTTTTCCTGCCAAGTGTGATACAGGGAAATGGTTGAAATTAAATTTGGAAAACAGCCATTTTAATATTGCTGGTGTTTTCAGCTGTAATATTGTAGCAACAAGTTAGAGAAAATGTAATTTCATCCCTAGTGGTGGCATAAGCACAGCACTCTTTGCAGCTGTTCAGGAGGCTCAGTCATGTCAGTGACATTGCATTTAGGACAGGGAAGAAGGAAATCTGCCCCTCAGGTGCAGTGATGTGTAGTATTGAGAGCTGAGTGTATTGTTTGCACTGAGTTGTTTGAATGCTTTTCTTTGCTTTGTTATTATATTCTGTGGTCTTCTCACTACAAAATGCAAGTTAAACACCTGGTTATCTTGGTATCTTTTTCTTAGAACAACCTGTATCTTGAAGTTAAGGAGGAAATGTAAAATCTTCTCAGTAAGTCTAATTCTATATGCCTGTGAAATGATCATGAATGTCAGAGCCATGTGCACAGCTTTTTTTCTTTTTTGGGTGGTTTTTTTTTTTTTAATCCTCAAAGTATTGGCATCTCATTAGGATGATGAGTCAAACCAAAAGCGTTTTATTTGATGGAAATAGTCTTACCAAAAATCTCTACAGATACTGAGCCAAACCTATTGACATGAGTGGAAGTGCCAGTGGCTTGAATGCCTTTAGATCAAGCCCAAAGTAAGGAATATATTTCAGACAGATAATGGTGATAATCTTTCACTCTTGACCTTTTCTGGAAATTGGCTGTGGTGCTGTTTCAAGGCCAAGATGGACAACATTTCAAGGAATGAGTTCTCATCTGATTTCATGATGGTACTATTTTTTCTTTTTGAGATCTTATTCCTAGTTCTTACAACTCAAAAACAAACTTACATCTCTGTGACCCTTCATCTTACACCTCAGTTTAGCTTAAGGTTCTTTTCCATACCCTTCATGACAAGCAGGATTTTTAATGAACTCTGAATCAGCCTTGCATCTCACTGAGGCACGTTCAGGGAAATTAAACCTTTATTGTGTGAGAAACTAAGATAATCTTTCTGTCATGCTTAGATTTAAAAGGCTGGGTCTGTAGTAGACAGTTTGTAATGCTGTGTGGGATGCAGTTGAGTGGCTGTCTATTTTTACAGCTTATCTGGAGAATCCCTGGTACAGACTGTTCAGATGGGTACCAGAACTGTTGTTATACCTTATTTGCTTATTTGCTTATTCTCTCTGACTCACTGCTGTTGAAAGAAGCTCTATTTTCCAGCCTACCTAGACACCTGTGGTTGCTGGTGGTGGTTCTAAAATAAATGAGGCCTGAGTGGAGATTGCTTCTAGTGCTGCCATGGCAGAGTGGGCTGGAGTCTTGGGATGCTTTTTTAAAGTCTGGGGCAAAGCCCTGGGTAAATACTCTCTCCATTGTTTTTGTGTGGCTTCTGCATCACAGGGGTCCCAAATTCCTCATCCCAGAAAGAGATGTGGTACGGTGGTGCAGGAAGTGAGAGTCTATCAACAACCTGTGGTCTTCCTGAATATTCTCTTGTTACCAAGGTTGTTTGCTATGAATATATCATTCCAGCTTTTAAAAGCTGGATAGCCACTGCACTTTTGTCTTTCAGCTAGAAGAGTATTGTGTATTCTGCAAGGAACAATGATTTCTTAGCGGTAACTGATCACTTCTAAGCATTGATCTTAAGATGATCAACATATTTTTGTGTGGAATGTCCCAGAAATGTCCAGGAGAATAACCTGCAACTCCTGTGGCAATGTGGTATTTCTGAAGGATTCTAAAATAACCAGATTGGGATCTGTACTTCTATTTATCTGACAAAGAAGTATAGGAAGGGCCATTGGAAGCTTTCCTTCATATCTCTGCCCTGACTCTTGGGTAGCTGCTGAGTATTTCTGGGTTTTCTGATCTCAGAAAGAGAGGTGAGGGAACAGACACTTAGTCTGGTGATTTTCATGCTTATGAAAGAGAAGTAGCCTGAGTTGGGTCATCAGAAAAGTAGGAGGGGTAGAAAGTATACTGAGAAAAAGTCTTTTTTCTTGAGCTCCTGCTTTCTGCTGCTTTTATCTGTCTCCATACTCATGAAGCAGCTCATGCAGCAGGTAGATCTCACTTGGAATAAAAAATAGGTTTTATTTTTCTTGTGTGTTTTCGATGAGCAGTGTTTGTAGAATTCTGAAATTCTACGGGAAACTCTTGATGGGCAACAAAATGCCTTTCACGTACTGCTTCTGACTTGCAACGTCATTAACCCTTCCTCACAGGCAGGGTTTGCCAAGTTTATACAGACATCAAAGAGACTTAGAAAGCTTCATCTGAAAAATACAGTATTTTAAAATGTGGTGGTGAAAGGTAAAATTCAGTGATCTGAAAATATCACTCATTTCTCAAATAGCAAAAGTAGGTAAAATAGCAGATTTCAGGGTGGGGGTAAAATGTTCAGGGCAAAAGAAGTCTGTAATTGGTTTCATGGGTGGAGATAAATATGGGACAGCAAAGATGGCAAAAGCATGTTCAGAAAAACTGAAGGCAAAGGTCTAGAGATGTAAATACTGCCTGCCACAGTTCTTGTTGTTGTCAAGCACATTAATTCTCACTGGGTTGGAATATTAGGATCAGTGGACCAGTTTCTAATTTCATGCTCATATTCATGAGCATATTCATATTCATGCAAGCATCATGAACTTCAGAGGGATTGCACACACAGGACGGCAAGAAATTAATTAAAATCTGGAGTTCAAACTGAATATACTGTCTTATAGAATGATTACTGGCTTAATTTTTAATTTTGAGTTCATAAATAACTACGTGTCATGAAATCCTGTAATGTGCATGTTATGCATTTGGGGTTTTTTTTAACCTGATTTCTTAATGAAATGGAGCTGATGAACTCACACTTCTGTCATTCTCCCTTCTACTGGCTTTGAACTTGGTGGCACATTCCAGTGACATTTGGCAGAGGTAGACATCACCAGGAAGTTTAATCATTAGGACTTCCATGAATGTAGAAAGCTGGGTAAAGGAGAATGGTTATATTCTGACTTCTACTGAGAGGCACGTATCATCTTTTGGAAACCAGAGAATCCATGTGAACGTGGAGCTTCAAGATGTAATTCTGTCCTCGAGTCCAGGACAGACTCACTGGCCAAGGCTGAGCCCATCAGAGATGGTGGTACCACCTCTGGGGTAGTGTGCTGAAGAAGGAAGGTGGGAAGGAACTCCACGGCAGCAATTGCAGCCAGAGAGAGGAGTGTGAGTATGTGGGAGAAGCCCAGGAGATGCCAAGGTCAGTGCAGAAGGAGGGGCAGGAGCTGCTCCTGGCACTAGAGTGGAGATTCCCCTACAGACCCTGTCGAGGCAGCTGTGCCTCTGCAGCCCATGGAGATCCACGGGGATGCAGAGATCCACCTGCAGCCCCTGGAGGAGCCCACACGAGAGCCTGAAGAAGGCTGTGACCCTGTGGGAAGCCCAGGCTGGAGCAGGTTTGCTGGCAGGACGTGTGACCCTGCGAGGGCCCCACTCTGGAGCAGCCCTGTTCCTGAAGGATTTCACCCCATGGAAAGGAACCAGGCTGGAGCAGCTGGTGAAGAACTCCTATGGAGAAGTTCATGGAGGATTGTCTCCTGTGGGAGGGACTCCACTCTGGAACAGGGGAAGTGTGAGAAGTTCTCTCTCTGAGGAAGAAGGAGCAGAGATGAATAATGGGCTGACCTCAGCCCCATTCCCTGTCCCCATGCACTGCTGGAAGAAATACAGAAAATCAGGAAGTTGAGCCCAACAAAAAATGGAGGGTTTGGGAGAAAGTGTTTTAAGATCTGGTTTTATTTCTCGTTACCACGCTCTGCTTTGATTGGTAATAAATTGAGCTGATTTCCCCACATCGAGTCTGTTTGCCCACGACAGTAATTGGTGAGTGATCTCTCCCTGTCCTTACCTTCACCCACAAGCAGTTTGTTGTGTTTTCCCTGTCCAGGTGAGGAGGGGAGTAACAGAGCACCCTTGGTGGGCCCCAGTCCTCCAGTCAGGGTCAGCTCACCACACCAAGACATTTGTCTCCTTGCCCTTTTCTTGAGAGGCATACAAATAAGGGAGAGTGCCCTGAAGGATGCAAAGCATTTAAGAGCTTTTTCATCAGAGTAGATAAAAGGTCAAGACCAGGCTGGATGGGGCTCTGAGCAACCTGGTCTAGTGGGAGATGTCCCTGCCCATGGTGTGGGGGTTGGAAGTAGGTGATATTTTAATGTTTCTTCAAACCCAAAGCATTCTCTGATCCTGTGAAAGCAGGGAGAGTACTAAAATTCACCACAGTTCTCAGTGTGGCTGTACAGGAGGAAATGAAGGTTTTGTGGTGAAAGGTCAATGCTGGGAAGTTACAATGTTTTAGGAAAACAAGGGCAAAAATAAGATTTTACCGGCCGGTCTTTAAAAATGTAGATATGGGTAGGTTTAAAAAAAAAAAAGAAAAAAAAAAATAATAGTGCTGAGACTTGCTGTCTTAGACTGGGGCAGATGTTTACTTCCTAGATATTTCACTAAGCTGATCTTAATACGTATGTCAAATGCAGAAGTGGTGCTTTTCCTTGTTTCAGCAGATACTGATTTCCCCATCCTCCCCCCACCCTGACCATGGGATACAGCAGAACAGCTGCTGACCACCTTTTGCCTGTTGCCTGGCTCTCCTACATGGGCAGGGATGCAGAAAACGAAAGAATTCCTGGATTAAGGTTAACTTCTAATTATCTTAAAAGTCAAATACAGTTAAGTAAGGCATTATCAAAACAGAGACTGGCAGGTTCTGTATCCAGCAGCAAAACTGGAAGGATCAGACAACAGCAACAGGACAAGAGGAAGTGGTCTCAAGCTGTGCCAGGAAGGCTCAGATTGGACATCAGGATTAATTTCTTTATGGAAGATGTTATTAAGCATTGAAACTGCCTGGGGAAATGGTGGAGTTACCATTCCTGGAGGTGTCCAAGAAGTGACTGGATGTGAGATTTAGGGCTGTGGTTTTGTTGGTGAGGTAGTGGTTGGTCAAAGATTGGGCTCAATGATCTTGGAGGGCTTTTCCAGCCTTAGTGATTCTATGGTGCCCAGCATGTGGGACAGGATGCTGGTGCAAGAGTGATAAATCCTGTTTTCCATGTCTAACAAAGCTGGAGAAAGCATCTTGCTTCAATGTAAGGAGAGATGTGTCCTTTGGGGTCTGTAAAACAGCGATGTCCTTAATGTGAAAGACAAATACCAGAGTGCCACAGACTCTGCTCGAAGCCAAGGGCTGTGCAAGTGCAGCCAAACCATTTTATTTCAGGACAGATAATACCTGGCATTCCTATTTCTGTTGTGCCATTTGTGTGTACTTTGTGCCCCTGTCTGAAAGGGGCCAAGTTGTGTGGCAAAAGGCTGTAAGTGCTGCTCTAAAGACTGTCATGGATAGAATTGGTTTTTGAATTATAGATTGGCAATAGATAGAATTGTTGGAAGAGCTTCCAAGATCCTCAAGTCCAGCCTTTGAATGGTTTGACACTGGACACAATCAGCAAAGCTGCTTGCACATGGCTCTGCAGAGGGCAAGCAAGAGCTCAAGAAATAGCTTGCAGAGGTGGAGGGAATTGTTCTTTTCTTGTTTGTTTGAACTGGCTGTTGAGGTACACCAGATTAAGAGAATGGCTCTGGTCTTGGAAGTGAAGAACTTGGTGTTTAATGTTTGGCAGTATTTACTAGAGAATGCCAGTGGAAAAGACAAACGAGCCCCGTGCTAGGGAGTCAGTGGATGCCACGGCTGCCTCCCACACGGCAGTGTGTCAACACTGGTGTGGTGTTTTGGCTGTGTGAGACAACTGCAGCCTTTTGGGGAGGGAAGAGGAAGGAGGGCTCCACTTGTTCCTTTTCAAACAGAAGTCTCTGCTTACCAACAGCTGTTCTTAAAGTAATTTATTAGTGGAAGAAATGTTTCTTTCATCCTTACAGGAAGACACTGGGAGAATTTAGATTATTTATCATCAGCTCCAATACTATTCATCTTGCTTTGCTTTGCTTTCTGTGGTAGGCACAGTAATGGCTGTGTTCAACCAGGCTTTTTTTTGGCCTCTCTAATGTGCTTCTGAAGTGGGCAGGTTACTAATGATGCAAATGGATGTTAATTGTGCAAAAACTAGATGCTGTGTGCCTTGAAAGGCTGTACCTGATTGGTAGAAGAGAGGATAGAAAACAAGCTTTCACTATAAAATTGCTGTAGAGTTTTATAAATAGCAGCACACTGTAAGCAGGTGGCGAGGGAAAATTATTTGATTCCTCACAGCTGGCAGGGACTTTATTTTTGGACAGCGGGTCCACATCACCTTGGGACGCCTGATTTGTCAAAAGTATTTGTTACCATCTAGTGCTTGATCTGGTCATTTGCCACGGTTGTAAAAGCTGAGCATGAAAACCATCAGCAAGCTGTGGCTGTGGCAGAAAATCAGGGTCAAGCTTTAATTTTTGGGATGAGACCTTGAGGCTGTGGTTTGACAGTCTGGCTGGCCTTGCAGGGCTTCCAGTACCCAACAGGTCAAACAGGCCAGTGCTGGATAATGTGGGGTTTGCAATAAACTCAGTTTGGTAGCTTGGTAAATACAGTTTGCTGGGTTAACTTCGTGCTGACAGGATTTGTAGTGGATCAGGCTTGTCTAAGCTCCTGTGGCATTCTGCTGGTTCAGATGTTGCCAGTCTTTCTGCAGCTGGTATAAATGTGGCACATGCCCAGAGCTGAGTGCTCTGGCTAATTCGGTGGAATCAAGATTCTACACCGATGTCCTTTGCAGGTCAAGTTTGTACTGCTACATAGCCTAAGGCTTTTTTATAATTTTACACTTTTCCCCCACATTAACTGGTATATTTGATCCCAGAACTGTGGCTTGACAAAGTGAGAAGTTATTAAACATGCTCCAGCACAGGTTTTGAATGTGGGAATACCTGATTTCCATTTCCATGCCTTAGTGTTTGCCAGACTGATGCTGTGTGTGACCAGCCCTGCTCTTTGCAGGGTGAGGCTCCTGTTGCAGTTCAGGACAGCATCTCTCAAGATACAGCCCCTGCTTGTCCACTGGAGCTCTGGTGCTCACTGTGAGTGCAGGGCTCTGTGTTCCTCCCAGCATTAACTCCCAATTATGTGGTATTTGTTGGAAGATAAGTGTGAGATTAGTCTCTTCAGCAAACAATAATCTTCCTGGTGGGCTGTAAATTGTAAATAATGATTCCTTCCTATTTTGGGCAGGGATTCGCACCATCACCAGTTTATTTTGTGAAGACCTGCATGAGGCAGGCTTGGGAGAGCACAGCGTTTATTGGGTTGAGTTCCTCTTGATGAATGAGCCTGGACTGTTTCAGGGCTTTTGCTTTGTCCCTCCTCAGAGCTTGTAAGTCCACTCTCCATCTGACTCTTTTTCTTCGTTGTTTTTTTATTTTTCCCCTCTTTCAGGACAGTTATTCTGAGTGACGGCCCTTGCACACGCTTCTGAGTGGTTATCATGGGCTTCATTGCCTTCCTGAAGACCCAGTTCATAGTTCACCTCCTCATTGGGTTCGTCTTTGTTGTCAGTGGACTGATCATTAACTTCATTCAACTATGCACGCTGGTCCTCTGGCCCCTCAACAAGCAGCTTTATCGCCGAGTAAACTGTCGCCTTGCCTATTCCCTTTGGAGCCGTGAGTATGCTGGGATGGGATGGGATGGGTTTTTGGTGGTTTTTTTTTGGGGGGTGTTTTTTGTTTTGTTTGGTTTGGTTTTTTTGCTTTTGTTAACTGAAAGAAGAAAAATATATGCACACATATCTGTTTGCACACAGAGACAAGAGAAATGATATGTTAGACGTAGATTCTTTCAGAGCAGGTAAAAACAGCCTTGGTTTTTTTTCTGGAATACTGGGAAATCATACAGAAGTCAAGGGTCTGATGTGTGTTGTCACTCTGTTGTTCGAAAAAGTAGGAAGTAAAGCTTTTCTGCACCTCCAACCCTATCTGGGCTGATAGGAGCTGTTACTTCTGTCTCAATGCCATCTTCGTCCAGTATCAGCACGTGTGCTAAGGGACAGTTGGGAGACTGGCTCAGGTACTGAGCATATGAGCAATATTGATCAGGTAAGAGCCCAAGTTTATTGTGTGGGCTGCAGAGGGAGAGGTCTATCTTAAAGTATCTCATGTAGATGTCTCTACAGCTGAACTGTGTGACAAACTTCAGAATCCCCTTTCACCCTTCAGTGCCCGTCTCTGAGGCCAGGGTCTCCTCTTGTGAGCAATTTGTGTTTCTTCTTCTGCCTGTGGGTCAGCTCTGCCCTGGGTGTAGCTTCTTTGTTCTCTTCTTTCAGACCTTTGCAAAACTTCCTCCCCGTGGATTCCTTCTTCTTCTCACAGAGCTTAACAGAGGGCTGGATTTCTGAAAATGTTTAGAGTGTTTAGAAGGCTCCTTAGCCCAAATGTCACCTCTTGTTTCAGCAGTGAATCATCTAATTGGGTTCCCATTCTCCGTCCCCTCCCAGTATGCACAGCCACTTACCTTAGTGCTCAGCTCAGCATCCAGCTCCCACTTTGGGTAAATGAGTCACCAGAATGAACACTGAAATTACAGTTCAGCAGTCCACTGACAGGCACCCGCATTTCATAAATCATCGATGTGAAGTATCACCAACACAAACTCTCTGAGGTGTCTGGTTCAGTCTCTTTATAAGCTTGTTGTCCCTGCCTTTACTGTGCTTTTTGTCCTGCCTACTGAGAAGCACAGGAGAGAGGAAATTAAGTAGACTAGCAGGCAAATTGTCAGGAAAAAAGGTATTGTAATAGAAGAGCTTAGTAGAAACTTCAAAATGAGTTTGGTTGGATGAGAGTGGGGACATAGAGGAGTTTTTATTTTTAATTTGCTTGTAAGAATTTCCTTGTGCTTTTAATAATCTAGAATCTGATGTCATGCTGAAAACTATTGCTGTGTTAATAGTTAGGTTTTTCTGAGGATATGAGCTGCTTGTTCATGAAAGGCTTTAGGCTCAGCTTCTAGTTAGCATTGTGCATGGAAAAAAATCACACTTTAAATGCTGCTGTCTTATATCCTCTAAACACTGGAAATAACCCACACCGTTGTTCAAAGAGTTTTGGAGAAGCTGCGTAGATAATTGGGTTGTACGTAGGATCACCCCTAGTGTACAGCCTGTTATAAGTTAACACATGGGGAAATGAAACTATCGTACATGTCATGTGGGATTGCAGAGAGCTGATGGCCTGTAATGGAAGAGCTGACAGAATATGCTCTTCAACTGTGATTTATCGCAATTTAGGTAAGCTGTGTAAATGCAGTAGCTCCAGTGTTGCCATTCATAATGACATATATTCCAGTATGGAGAAGCCTTTTGGCAAGGAACCTGTAGGTTGGTGTTCTGCTCTGGATGCTACATTTTGCTCACTTTCTCCAAGCTGTTGGTGGTTTTAGGCTGGGGGTCTGTAAGGGAAGCTGCTCTGCCCAGCTGGCAGGGGATCAGTGTGCAGGGAGGGATACACAGGTAATCCTGTCCGTGGCTCTGTACTGAAAACCTCTCTTTTCAGGCT